>PYAF01006314.1:357210-388805 GCA_007407185.1 Glycine tomentella
TCTTTGTTTATTGTCTTCAAAAACAAATTTTTTATTTAAATATTCTAGTTTTCACTTTTGTTCCAGTAATTTTGGTTTAAATATACTTTTGGTATGCATAATATAATGTTTTTGTTAGTAATTGTGGCCCTTATATTATCTTGTTTTCAAAATGGTGGTTGTAAAAAAAAAAACTATCTTTTTCTTAATTTTATTCTTGTTATTTTGTTTTACTCCTTATAAAATACTCATTTTCTTTTTCATTTTTATCCTTGTAGCCCCAACTTGTGTTATTGAGGTTTCAGGAGTATTGCATTCATACTTTCAAACTTACATATAAAAATATTCGTCTTTTTGTTCGAACTAGCCTTCCAAGTTCCAATAATGTATTTTTTCTATCATAACTTTTTATTTATTCTATATTAGAAAAGTTATTTATTTATATAATTAAATAAATACTTCATTTCTAACAATAAGTGTTTCATAATAAAAGATATATCATATTTAATAAAATAGTAAATGTATTATATTCAATAAATGACATTAAAGTTAATTAATGATAATAAATATATTGTAATTAATTAATGACATTAAATATGTATTAAATGAGTTTTATTGTACATCATTTACACTTCACAACAATCTAATGTTATATATTTAATGAAGGGAGAGAGGAGTTTCAACCGTATATGTTTGTCATAAACTATGCTAGCTATTCCTGGTTTCACATTATTATCATAAGATGAGGATATTGATCCGAATTTATTTAAGTTTTCATTCATTGTATTTTTCTTTAATTTTCTTGTGCTATCACTTTCAATTCATATTGCAGCGAAGATTCCTTTTAGTAACGCGAAAAACTTCAATTACCATCTCCCCTTGTATCTTGATTCTCTCCGGTATCCCTATTGAGTTTATCTCTCTCATTCTTTTTTCACCATCGTATTTTTGTTAACATCAATTTTATCGAAAACCAATGTTAACTAGGCGATATTATATTCCTATTTTGTAGTAGTGAGTTAAAGCATAACTTTTATTACATTCTCTAGAATTTTCATAATAATATAAACATCGTCATTAAACTCTCGAGTTAACTTGTTAACTCTTACGAGTTTAAGAGTTCACTTACCATTTGCAAGTTCATTCGTATGCAAATTCTCTTTTTAGTAGACTTTGGTGGTAGACTCTAAGCAAACTTGATAGACTCTCGAGTTTATCACTAAGTCAGCAAGTCAACAAGTTAAAAAATTAGACAAAAATGCGATCGTTTTGGATAATTTTCTCGGGTTCAATGTACCTTCATTTGGTGTGTTATCTATGAATCGAAGAACTTTCACCTCTAACATCATCAAACCCTTTTCTCCAACATCAAACCCTCATTGGAAATGTTCTACCACTACTATCACCTTCCCAAGTTATTATCTAATAGTGATACATCAGTAGACTTGATTACTTAAGTAATGTAAAATTTATAATTTACTATTTTATTTTATTGTGTTGTCGAAATGTTTAATTGGCATGTTATTTATAAATATTTTATTTATTTTATATGAAATAGTCTCCTAGGAGTTGAGTTTACGAAAACTTTTGAGTTTGATAATATTAAATATCAGAAAACATGTGTTAAATAATGATGATATATGATCATGCATGGTCTTAAGAAAGTGTGCATGGTTTCCAATTACAAAATTAGTAAATAATATTAACATGGTAATTTTATAACTGAATACTTTGCATGAGACCTTGTATAAGTATATATCATATAGATTCAATATCAAATAATATTGTGATAATTCTTGAGAGACTAATCACTACTATAGAATACGCTTTCTACGTCGGTTCAACAACCGTCGCTGTTGTAGGTGTCGTTGATAAGTTTATATTTTTATGTCGGTTGTCAACCGTCTTAGAAAGTGATATTCTAAGACGGTTGTTTAACAAAAACCATCTTAGAATGCCAATTTCTAAGACGGTTGTTACTTAGTACCATCTTAGAATGTCATTTTCTAAGACGGTCTTAGGTGAGAACCGATGTAGTTTCATTTTTTTTTTAATTTATTATACTTTTTTAAATTTTTTTTTACACGTAGATAATAATAGCCGCAGTTATATGATCAATTTGAATGGACCATAGAAATCTATAAAAATAAATATCATTTCATTTACAAGATTAATCTCAAAGTTTCACTAACAACAATATACATAGGATAAAATATAAAAATGATAACATTTTGTGATGCTAATTACAATGGTAAATATCAAAAGTCTACAAAACAAGATATATATTGTCATATCTCGTACAATATACAAGTAAACCCCATAGAACATGATTATCTGATTGTCGTAACTCCTATTGTCTAATTGAATAATAAATGTATGATTATTTTGTAACCTCCTCGGTAGAGTCAGCAACATATCGAAGTTTGCCTGTATTTCCATGCATGCCATACTGTAACATAATGACATATTAGAGTCTTGAGCAATACCAACAAATATGAGAGTAACAGATATGAGACAAATATTCCATGTTCCAACACATATGATTATTTTGTAACTTCCTCCAACATTCCATGTTCCAACACAAACTCTAAGACAAATATTCACCAGAATCCAGATATGAGAGGCTTGAGCAATACCAACAAATGAACTATGCTTTCTACTCTTTTAAATCATCACAACTAGAGTCTTCTCTTGTCAAATAATCACAAGAGTAGTGCCTCACCTTAGTTCCTTTTTGTTTATATACTGAGACCTAGAAGTTAATGACTTTTGCCTCCTTAACCTTGGAAGAATTCTGCAGTTCATTAGAAATTGAGAGGGTGTGATAAAGACAATTAAGAAGAGTAACATACTAATCTTTGCAATTGTCAGATTAGAATAAAATTCAGAAACTATAATTTCGTATGAGAAGGAAAAAAAATAATGGACATTTGACTCAATTTGAGCTTGTTCCTCTCTGTTATCCCCAAACCGTGTCTGTTTTCCCCACTCTGCATAATCAAATTGAGAAAGATCACAGAAACAGCCAAACTGAAAAGGAGTTGTACAGTCTCAATTCTAAATTTTCATATCATTTTGGCACTAACCATAATGCTCAATTTCCATATTCTAATAAAATTCAACAACATGCCACGATCAAATTTTCCAATCTTCAAATGAACACACATACACAAACACACTCATAACAACAGAAATTTGGAAACATTATCGTAAACACTCACCTTCATTATTTGAGCATTTGCGCATAACCACTCTTGCCCAAAAGAGCTGCATGCAACACCAAACCAAAAAAGCAAATCCAACTCTCAGCCCAAATCCTTTTCACTGTGCCTCAGTTTCAAAAGATCAGCAAACCCCAAAATAGGAACTCTCAAAAGCATGCAGAAAGAAGCCATGAACAAGCTCATTGTAGAGAGAGAAACAGTACTTGTTGGTTGTTTGCTAACCCTTGCTTCATCACAATTAAAAATGGCTATAATTGGACAAAGCAGAAGACAATAACAGAACTGAAGTTGTGCCTAGAAAAAAGATAAAGAATAGTGTAAGAGGGAAGAAAAGCACATTCAATTATAAATTATTATACAGGAAAAAATATGATTTTTATTATTAAAATTACTTTAAAAGACAAACTTAAAAAACACTTAAATAGTTTATAATTGATTAACAATATAAAAATATTTTAGGCCAACAGTGTGCACGTACAAATCAAAGTCAGAATAAAATCAATTTTATTATTTCACGTGGGAAGAAAAACTGATAGACTAAGGTCACTTGCGTGTAAAGTTATAATTAAAGAACTGCATAAAGTGGAATTACCCAGTTTTGATAGGCAATATTCAACTGGATGGCTGGCTAATGCTTTTTAACTTTAACTGAAATGATGGTTGATATCAAGAAATCACATAAGCAATATTGGAGCAGCATGAGGCAGGGGAACATAAGCAATACCTGCCATGAATAAGAATAATTAATGCCTAAGTATATGATGAATAGTAGGTATAAAAAAAAAGATAGTAACAAAAGTCCATCATATTTCAAAGGAAAATAAAGTCAAGGAGTTTGATGCTTTTTTTTCACATTACTAGTTGATCACTTTCCTTCCCATATATATTTTTTTTCTTTTCACCAAAATATAGTATATAGATTGCAGCAACCTAAACGAAGCATATCGTGTACATGGTCTATCCTTGGAATTGATATTCTTGCAGCATGCATATGCAATTTTTTTTAACTCACAAAATATAACTTTTCTATGATTAAGGACTGAACAAGTTAAATAAAAGAAACTTAAATAATTGATAAAAGATTTATATAGATACACCATTTGCAAAGTTGATTAATTATCTTAAAAAAAAACAAAGTTGCCTAGAGCCTCTACTTGACCAGCCGGAGGAGATCAATGGCATATAGCTCAACCTTTACAACTACTATATATGCAAATGATTTATGGAGAGGCAAAAAAAAACAGAAAATATTTAATTTTAGGGAAATGAAACCTACAAAAACAGACCCTCAAAGCATATAACTACTATTAGTCTTTGTTATTACTTATAAGGCAGAACATGGGTCCATGACAGCAGAAATAGCCAGAAATATAGTATAAAAAGTCTGAAGTAGTCTTTCGACAAACATTCGAAGGTAAATTTGATCCATACAATAGCAAAACACGAAATAACATTTGTCCAAAGCAATGATTCATGTCAAAAGCTAAAAGTACATAACTTGGCAAAGGTTGCTAGAAGATGCTCAGGAGCTACGGCTAGAATTTCTGCACAGGGAAGAAAGTTTTGTCACTATCTCAACATCATCACGTTCTTCCTTCAAGACACTTAGAATTATAGGAAAGCCTGCAAAGATGTATCAAACAAATTAAATCAGACAAGAGGAAAAAAAAAAAAACTAAAACTAAAACTGCTTGCGGATATGGCTTTATTTTAATGCAATCCTTGATTCGGCCAGAACTTGATAAACCTGGTTATTCGACAACACCAACTCATTCAGATATGAACACTTATCAATTGTGGGTGTAAATTTCTAAACAATAAATAAATGAAACAGTTTGACCTTTGGAAGCAATAGTTCATATTAGTATTTATTTATAAAAGTAAAAAGTGAACAAGGGGCAAGGTAAAGCAAAGGAGAGAGAGAGAGAGAGAGAGAGAAATAGAAACAAATTTCATCGAGTCCAATGCTAAAACAAACACACTTTAATATTCTGTCCAATTTGAATTTGTCATCATTTCAAAAGCACGCATCCAAAAGACAACAGCAGCAAAGAGCAGCCAAACTGCACCAATTCAAACATATGAATAACAACGCACGCAAGTAATAAAATATGAAAATTTTCTATTTCAATATAAACATTTTTATCAACTAGCGTCACAATTATTACTCATACAATGCCATTTTAAACAAAAAGAAGAATAATTAAAATAAAATAAGTGAAGTGCAAAGAGGAGATGGAGACAAATCGGATCGGATCTGACTCGGCGATCTAAATTAAAGAAAGAATTAGAGAGAGAGAGAGAGAGAGAGAAAGAGAGAGGGACGCACCAACCTTCCAAACAACCAGGGCCTCCGTGACCCCGGCCTTGACGAGCCTGACCTTTTTCTTCATTGTCGTAAACCCTAGCGTGGTCAGGCGTCGAATCTCGGAGTCCGGGAGGCTCAGCTCCGCCAGCTTGGGCACCAATTCTTTCGTCCTCCTTGACTCCTCCGCTTGCAGTTTCTTCTGCCTCGTCACCTCGCTCGCGTTCAGTGCCGCGATGCCGATCATGCGCCGCTTCAGGAACTCGTGCAGGAACGAAACGTGAGATTTCGAGGACGATTCGACGGAGGAGGGAGGGGGTTCGGTGATGTCGAGGTTTTTATGGATGTGGTCAGAGTGGAGGTGGGTGAAGGTTTGGAGGAAGTGAGGCTGAGAGAGAGGGTTTCGACTTTGGACTCAGAGTGAAAGCAAAGGAAACGAATTTTAGGAATTAATAACCTTTAATTCAAAGACGGTGTTTAGGAACCGTCTTTAAAGGCCTCTATACAAAGACGGTTTTAAATTAAAAACGATGTCTTTTTAACCATTCTAAGACGGTTGTATTATAACCGTCTTTGAAATTTCCAACTTATTTACTAAATTGCCACCGCATGTTAATCTAAGACGGTTTCTCTACAACCGACTTTAAATGTGCGTCGTAGAATGTAGCTTTTGTAGTAGTGAATATAATCAATAAGTGAACTATTAATATTGATTGTGACAGCAACTAATCCTCTATGACTTCAAAAGATAGTTTAGTCTTGAATTCTACATGTTTTATGAATTTATAAATTAAAAAATGATAAATATTTTAATTAAAATGAAATTATTTAAACACTCGAACCTCTTTGATTTCAAAGGTTAGTATAAAAGAAACCTACTTATATTCACAAACATTGAATTATTTTTTAATCTTAAATATTTTTAATTTATTATATCTATTGTTGCTTAATTATAAAAGAATTATTTAAAACAATATAAAACTAAGTAAATTTAATGTATTTAAAACTAACTATTGGTGTATATTCATAAAGCATGTAAAAAATATTTTAAATTAAGGATTCATAAAACAGGTAAAATTCAAGGCAAACTAACTTCTAAAATCAAATAGGATCGATTTTTGCCATTACCAGTATTAATAATTAAACCATCACTTATATTGCATTTTCCGGAATTTATTTTGTCTCATCTTTTACAATTCTATTTAGACAAATTTCTGAACTTCAAGAGAAATAGGTTTCAATTCTGCATAAAGAGCTCACCCTCTTCCGATATTGGCTTTAAACCCACAGATAAACATACCAGTATGGTCACGAATAGCCCCTCCACAGCCAGCAAATGAGAGACTGCACCATCACAATTAAGAACTACTTGACCAACTTTCGAATGCCATCTGATTGGAGTTTGAAAAACAAGTCTGTGAGAAGGATTTGAACATCTCTCTACTCGCATTATACGATTGTGCAAGACTTTATGAATAATCTCAACAGGAATCCAGACCATTAGAAAAAATTGTTTCTCTCTCCATGTTTTTTTCTTGTAAAATTTGAAAAAATATTAATTTGATCTTAGTGAAAACTTTAGTATTAATTTGATGCTATAAAAATAAAATATATTTTGTTGATTCTTAGTGATAATTCCAATAGATGGTAATCTGACATAATTAGCAGACTTATAACTACAATTTTTACAATTAAATAAAATAATTTGTAGCCGTTAAAATTCCAAAATAAATTACACTCCAAAAGATTATTATTTTTTCTCGTCAATTTTCCCTCGCTTGCTAATGAGATTAGGAAAAAAAATGATGTAATAGTTGACTCTGGTGTCTTTGAGTGAGTTTGGAAAGATGAAGAGAAACTAATTAAATTTATTAATCACGTCGATAAACAATTAAATAGATTTACCGAACCAAAAAAATATGTTTTATTTTTCGACGGGCCAAATTAATAATTAATAAAAAATGTTGAGGATGAAATTAATACTTATCAAATTTTATAGAAACCCTAAATATATTTCACTCTAAATTAATTTATATAGCATGTAAATATAGTAACAAAATAAACATATTATTATGCAATAATATATTAATTTATACAATATTTTTAAATTAACATATTATATTTATAATAATAATAATATTTTATACATAAATTTAAATTAAAATATTAAATATTCGAATATTTCAAAGAAAAATATTTGACTATTTTAAGAATTATTTTTTTATAAATTTCATAGTTTATAAAAAATAAATTTGTAATAAAAATTCAAATATTATCTTTAGAAAATTTGCAATTTTAATGAAATAATATCTTAAATTTAAGCATATCCTATTTTATCTGGTAGCACCAATCACCAATAGATAATATCTAAGTTTAGCATGTTATTATCCTATTCACATGTGTTATCCTATGTTAAGTAGAAAACTAGCCTTTAAATTTTATTTCTTTTCTATCTCATAATTTCTGTTTTTTTTAATAACTTTTTTCTCCCATCACTTCCATCTTACTAATAATTTTTTATCCATATTTTTCTTCCTCCTGAAATGTGTGTTTTTAAGGATAAGTGGATAACCACATATTGGCCGACGAAATCTGCCAATTTACACAAATTGAAAATGCTAATTTTAAATAATATTTCTTACTGATTTTAAATAATATTTCTTACTGATTTTAAATAAAGAAAAAATTACTCAAACTGCCTGACCTTACCCCCAACGAGAATTCCAAATGCCTGCGATGGCATCAAATCAAAATGCATGTAGCATCTTTTTTTAATTAATTTGTGCATCATAATAAAATATATTGAAAATTAATAAGTTATGATGTTAATTAGGGATAATACGTTTTATAAATAAGAGCCTTCACTACTCATATTTTTCGATCAACTCAAGACATTATCAATACGTTCTTTAATTTATCTCTCCTATGTGTTTGATCTCATGGCAATAATTAACTTTTCTAATTGCAATAATTAACTTTTCTAATTTTTTTTAGACTTGATATGAGTAAATTTAAGGTTTCGAAAAATATGTTTTTCAATTTAATTTTGATGTCTAACTTTCATTTTTGTTTAATTTTAGTACCGAAAAAAAATTCATTTTTTTAATTTTAGTACCTAACAAATTTTTATTTTTCAAAACAATACCTACCTGAAAATGACAATCATGAAATATATATATATATATATATATATGATAATTTAAGTAACAAAATCAAAATCACCTATTTACCAATTTTGCATGTACTAATAAGTTAATTAATTTTTTTTTTATGGATTTCTTTTCTTTCACAAAAGGGAATTAGGGAGTTTCTGTAAGTTGGGCACAACACAGGAAATTGGATGATTAGTTTGGGCCTTCAAATATGTTGGGCCATTAGTTTTTTGTCAAATCAAAATATGTTAAAAAAAAGTGATTTTGAATTTCGTCTTTTTTTAGTCGAGCTGAGTATAAATAAGAACCTTCACTGTGTAATTTGTACATTTTTTTCAATCAATTAAATATATTATCTCATGAGAATCAATATGCTTTCTCTCTCCCCTTTCATTCATGAATTCGTAATCCATCAGTGCAAACCACTTTTAAAACTATATGCTACGCCCAATAATTTAGCTTTGTTATATGCTTTGGAGAAATCGAAAAATACATATAATTTGGATATGTATCCTTCTAAAGACCCATGTGAGATGCCATCGGAAATGCACAATAACATTGATATCGTTAGCGAGTAATTTCTAAGTTTTGAGAAAGAAGTAACTATATTGTAATATATTAATGAAATAATGAAGCTCAAAGAAGAGACATACGGAACTCAAAGTGAGATATGGTAAAATGTTTAATCTCGATGATGTCACATTTCAAAATGGTACATGTATAAAGTCAAAGCCATTGCACCCATAATATGTTGTTACATCAGAATATAGCCATCAAGGTCGCTTCTCCTAGCACATGTCCTTCAATGGTCTCTTCCAACAACTTCTCCTTCGTCAGCTGCAATCAATGCAACACAATAAACATTTTAATTGTTCAATCGCTACTAAAAGAAGCTACTCTAGAACCACATCATATTCAAAGTTGTTCAATCGCTACTTTTGATTGTTATATTTCATCTCCTCAAAACTCTCAGAAATTTCTTACCACCATATAGTATTGAAATTATTCATATTAATTTAACATAAATCTCCTTATTAAAATTAAGTGTATTTTGAACACTATTTCTTAAAAAAAAAAAAAGAAGGTTATTTTTTACTTATCAAATATCGAGAAAACATTTAATTAAAAAAGTATGACGACAAGGAAGAATTTAGTTATTTAATTATATGTCATCCTATTATATATGATAATATAATTAAACATATTTCAATGTATGTAAATGTATTATAAGTCTATTAATAACATCTTTTCAAATTATCTTAAAAAGAGGATTTTTAATTAATTAAAGAATTTCATTCAATCATAATAAAACTATAATTTTTATTTTATTAAAATATATGATATCGTATATAATATTTACACGCTAAGAGTGTATCACAATTTAAACTCCAATGCTACTTTTTGTTAAAAATCTTATAATAAATAATTTGTGTACCAGCAATTAAATATTACACGCTCGTCCAATCATCTAATAAAATGAGAAACTGCATCCAATCACAGAGTCCACTGTTATATAAAAGATCATCTTGTTATTAATTTATCCTATAATATTTTTAGACTGATAATAAACATCACAAAGTCCAAACACGTTTTCAACATCAAGAAAGCAAAAGAACAAACATTTTCATTTTCGACGAGCCATTTCTCCATCACAACAAACCAAAAACACAGCATATATACCTTATTACCAAGCTTGAGCTCATCATCCAAAGCATAGAGCTTAAACCTAATCTTGTGGCCAGGCGTGGGCAGCCTGGGCCCATTCCAGCCGGTCTTCTTCAGGTCATTGTACCCCTCCTTGATCGTCGCGTAATCCCCGCCCATATCGGCTGCCTTGCCGGAGAATCCCTCCGGCAGGCCCTTCACCGTGGCCGGAATGTTTGCGACAACCCAGTGGGTCCATGGCACGATGGGCCCCTCTGGGTCAGGCGCATCGATATCCTCCACGACCAGAGCCAGGGTCTTGGTCCCCTCCGGGAGGTTGTACCACTCCAACGGAGGAGATATGTTCTTCTTCGCGCCTTGGCCTTCGTCAGTGTAGTTCCGAGGTAACTTCCCCTCGTTGCTGAAGGCCGGTGACACTAGCTTGAACTCTTCGCTGCCATCGCTAGCCATAGTTGTTGTTACAAATTATTACGATCTTTAACGTGCTTTTTTTCCCTCTTCTTTGTGATGGAGTTTTTCGGTTTTTTATTTAGGAGGAAACGTTAGTTATTTATAGAGGAGGAGTATTCGGAAACTTGTTGGGTGCGTGACACGCGGCGAAGCGTGTCGTGACGTCGAGAGGAATTGAGAAAGAGAGTAGAGAACGTGGCGCGTGTTCGAATTCGTGGAGGATGATGGAGCTTTCTGGACGAAATTGAAGGATCTAAATCTTCTAAGAAAAGATAGAATTAATCCATACATAGGGTGCTTGATTTCGTCTTAATTTCTATACTTTCTTTTATGTTTTTTTTATTGTAATAAAAAAAGAAATTAACTTGCAATTCTTTTTTAATCTTAAATGACATCAATGTAAATTTATGTACATAATGTTTGCTTTTAAAACTTCAATTCATTTCCTCTCTTCTTTAGATTTCTCTAGTAGTGTTTCGTTCGTTCGGAATGTTACATGCTGTGACGGTCAAGACTCTAAATAAATGTCTTTATGATGTGAGTATAGATTTAAACTCTTCAAAATCGGACGGCACAAGCAATAATATATATATATATATATATATATATATATATATATATATATATTGTAATGTATTATAAATGATATGAATACGTGGGATTTCTATCTTAGTCCCATGTCTATAATTATATAAAAGTAATAAGATGTTTTGATTTACATAATTTTATACTCATTCTATCTTTATAATTATATTTATAAATTATTATTTTATTTTGTTAGTTATTTTTAAAAATCACCCACCAATTATTATTATTATTTTTATTTAAAAAAGAACTAGTTAGAAAGATTTATCCATAATATATATAACTGATAATAGTTTATTTTTAAAGTTTGGATTTAAGTTTAATTGAATCCTACAAAATTAATTTATAAAATTATTTTTTCTTATATTATATACACAAAGTTAGTTGAAACTTTATCTTATCATTGTATTACTTAAATTTTTCTAATACACTTTTTTCACACTCAACATTCACTATTACAAAAAAGATATTTAAAATTGATTCTAAAATCGATGTTGAAACGACCATCGTTGAAAGTAAGTATTTCCGATATCAATTTTAAAATTGATGTTGAAAATCATTATCTACATTGGTTATGACCGAAATCGATGGATAAATGTGATCAAAATTGTGTATTCTAAATCACTTTCTATTTCAGTTCTAAAAAAATCGATGTTGTAAGTTGTCTAAAATATCGAGTTGATGTTGAATGTGCTTACCACATTGGTTTTGTCCAAAATTGGTGCTGAATGTGTCTTTATAACATTGATTTTGACTAAAATTGATGTTGTAAAGACAATTTCTACATCCATTTTAGATCAACCAATTTTGTTCTTTGCAAAAAATTAATAATAATAATAATAATAATAATAATAATAATAATAATAATAATAATAATAATAATAATCTTCAAATTTTGACAATTAAAGAAGAGGCACTTCATTTTCCCTTATCTCCACCTATTTAGTCCTCCAAAGCCTCAACCCACGTTTGCAAGTTTTGAAAGTAGACTTGCCAAGGAAGAGAGCAAAGAGTATTGTAATCAACCATTTTGGGAATACCCGATTACTCCAAGACTCACTCCTAACAACATGCTTGGTTGTGATAAAAGAGTTATGTCATAGTTAATGGATGACTTGCCACCAAATTTAGAATTTATGATGCATGTGTTGCATATAAAATTTGTGATCCATGAAAGTTGAGAGACTTGAAGCAGTTTTGAGGTCTAAGCCAGAGACAATAGATAACATGGGTATAAAAAGTCCACCACCACCGCTCCTAATAATAATTATTATTATAATACAAATTCTTCAGAAATTTCAATTGTAATTCGTGGAATAGCGCAAAAACAAAAAGGAAATGTATATATCAGGTGGTGGCAGAGGCGACAAAGGTGGCGGTGGTTGTGACAGCGGACAAAATCAGCTACGTGGAGTTTGGTGTTGAGTCTTAGATCGAGAGAATTTCATCCCAATTGATGCCTTTTGGTGTGTAATAGCTCTGAAACGCTCATCATACACTGCAAATTGCAATTTAGTGTTTGGTGGTTGCTGCAAATGAAACGGTGAGGTGAACAGTTACGAGAGATGGAGAAAAACAAGAAAGGAAAAGAAAGAAAGAGAGGTCAATGGCAATAAGAAAGTTCCATGAAGAAGTGGAACACCATTACCAGATCTAAACTCACTCCCAAACATGAGACATCGATGCGCGCTTACGGTAACCCAGGCAATGGTGACGCAAGTTGAAGGGTTCGAGGGATTTGGGTGAACGAAAACTTTTGAGATAAAAGAGGGAAACTAATGGATGTATCAAAAGTTAGAAATACAATATTGACAACATCGGTTTTCACGGTTTTTTGAAAACCGATGTCAAGGGATCAATCACGACATCGGTTTTTTATAAAACCAATGTTAATTGAGCACTAATAACATTGGTTTTATAAATAACCAATGTTAAACTACTACTAACAACATCTTTATAACTGATGTTAAGGATGACGCTTTATATACAAAAATGTCACCGCACATTTTTTAAAGTCGATTTTTTTTAAAACTGATGCTAAATTGGCGATGTTAAAAACATATTTTCTAGTAAGTGATCCAATAATAGATCGAAGATAAATTTTGATACTATTCTAAGATTTATTGATTTAGCTAGGTTTATATGCACAACTTAATCCCATGATATCGACTTATACGATGAGAGTTAAACCTTACATATATATACTATCTTAATTAGCACAATCTCTAGTCAATGTGACATTAGTTTTTTCAATAAACCCCCTACGCCCAACACTTTGTGCTTGGTGAGTCAATCATATGATAGGTGGCCTTTAATAAATTCAACGATAGACTCTGATACTATCTTAAAATATAGGTTTAGGACTAACTTAATTTCACAAAATTGGCTTATAAAGAAAGGATTGTCCCTACTTATATAGATCTTGACACTTAAATACATTATCTTAACATTATCTCTAGTCAAGGTAAAAAACTTGAATTTTTCTGAATAATACCTATGTGTCATTGCCAAAAGAGGTGATGGACCTTATATTCGGGTTAGGCCTTATGCTAGATTTGTGATCGTAGTCCCTAAATTGTGTTACTAATAAAGTTGTCAAATGGGTTGATTGATGAGCATAATGACTGAAAATGAGTTGGGCCAGCCTAGATTTTGGCCTGCTAGGTCAAACCAAAATTGAAGCATTTATTTTTTAATTCTTAATAACTTTTTGGTCCCTACAATATAGGAATTTTTATTTTATTTTAGGTCTTTAAAGATTTTTGTTTTGACTTTAGTTCTTGAAAGATTTTTTTTCTTCTCTTAGTACTATTAAGTAACAACGTTAAATGATGATCAAATAACAACATTGACAGCCTATTGACTTGCTATGTCATGAAGGACTTTGACATGACAATTGTAAGGACCCTCACTATGGCGCGGTTGGCGCCAGATCCCGCGCGGTTAGCGCCGGGATTGTTCAGCAGAAAATCCTGTTAGGGTTGTGGCGCGAGTAGCGCCAGGGCTGGCGCTGATAGCACCAGACCCACTGGAACTTGACACCCAGAGCGTCAGAGCCACGTGAGGGGCGCCAGAGGTTTTCCAGCCCTCGCGGATAGCGCCATGGGTGGCGCTGATGGCGCGGGAAGTGGTCTGGAAAACCAAGTTTCACTGGTTTTTCACGCGATCAGCGCCAGGTGTGGCGCGGGTAGTGCCATAGGTCAGGGGAGGTATGGCGCGGATGGCGCCAGTGTGACGCGGTTGGCGCCACAGGTTCTGGAAGTTGACGCTGGGGGCGTGGGAGTGGTGCTGGTGGTGCCACATAAACCATCATGGTGGCGCGGTTAGCGCCAGAGGTGGCGCGATCCGCGCCAGACCTCGGGCAGGCCCAGTATAAAGGGCAGAACGCGTTTTGCTGAAGGAGAAACCTCTTCTTCTTATTCCCAACGCCCAAGACCTCCATTAGAGCAAGCCCAAGCTTCCTAGGACCTTATATGTTGGCCTAAACACCTCCCAAAGACCTATAAGCTTGTGAGAATCACTTAGGAAGCTTGAATCCTTCATCCTTTACCATGAAAAACCCCTTGTGAGTGAGAATTCCTTTCTGAAGGAAAAGCTCTGGAACTTGAGTCTAGTTGAGACCCAAAGGCGTGGAACGGACTTTAGAGCTAAGGGAAGCTGTCCTGAGGTCTTTCTAATCGCCACTGAGGTAAGAAACTCAAGTTTCTCCGGTTGATTTTGAATTTGGGTTTTCTGAGAATAGTGACCCATATGTGATGGGGCTTGAATTAGCCCAGGGTCCTGTAGAGAAACTTGTTCAGAGCTTTGTAGTGATGAAGGATTAGCTTTCAGTTTTTGAATTGGTGAATTTTGGATATTGGCTCTGTGGATGCATGTGTGGCTGTGTGATAGTCACTTGTGATGGTTAACTGACATGCTAGAGCTTTGATTATGTTTGTTCTGAGCCTGAGAGGCTAGCGGAATGGTGCCTTGGTTGAGGCTTAGACCATTCCAGTCGTATGTTGAATTATGAGGCTGAAATGAGCTGGTGCTCAGTCATGTGGTTGCATTGAGTCTGGGAGGACTCAGATGCTTGGTACTCGGCCTTAGTGGATCTTGTATATGTGTCTGTGATGGCCTAGTGTGCGCTGGGCTGAAATGGTTGAACCCTAGGATAGGGGAATTTTGAATATGCTATGTATTGCTGTGCTTGAATGTCGTGAATTGGTTTTGATATTAGTATATGCCTTGATTAGGGCGTGATTTTGAAACTGTTGGTGGCGGGAGCCACAGACCAGGGAAGGAACTGTAGAGTGATACCTTGCCAGGTAAGTTCTGAGTCCCTGGGGAATGATTCCCACTTGGTTGCACACCACACTCCGGAGGAGTGATGGTCATATTCATAATGCATGCATTGATTGTTGCATACTTATATTACTATATGTGAAATTATGCCTGGTTGTGCTATGAACTGTGAATGGCATTGAGGGATTCTCTGCCATGTATTGACGGCATTGAGGGATTCTCTGCCATGTAGAACGGCATTGAGGGTTCTCTGCCAGGACATTGAGGGATTCTCTGTCATGTGAAACGGCATTGAGGGATTCTCTGCCATGTTAGTGGAATAAATAGTTGCTCATGTGTATGAGGGTCAGAGGACCAGGCCAGTGTGCCAGATTTGATATGTGTGCTTGTCTGATGTTTGTATTGTGAATTGTGGGCCAGGGTGGGAATGATTTCCCAAGGACCCTGAGCTTACTGAGATATGTATCTCACCCCGTGTGGGGATTTGTGATTTCAGGTGACTCTTCAGGCAGAAGAGAGCAGTCTCAGGGCAGGAGGCCCGAGTAGAGACATTTCTGCTTGGCTGAGAGCAGTAGATGGAGCTTGAAGGCTCAGTTTTGCTTTTGTTTGTGTTGTGTACCCTGATAAGGGTTGTATAGTTCTGTATACCCTCGGTGAGGGCAGTTATTCTTTTGTATCACCACGGTGTGGTGAAGACATTGATGTATATATATATATGTACAGAACTATTTATGATATGTTTATGAGATTCCTCCTGAGTTCAATTGTTGTATTTATGATTTTCTGCCTATGTATCCTTTTATCTGTCTAAATTGTGTATGAGATGAGAACTGGATCAGCAGGGGCGTAATTTATGTGCCTTATATATATGTTGTTATACGTTTTATTCCATACATAATGAATCAAGAAAAACGATTTTGTGCTTTCGCTGAGTTTTAATTGATATGTTAAGCGATAATCTAATATTGTTAATGATAATGCACCGGAGGCCTACGGGGTGTTACAACAATTACATGTAAATATTTTTATAAATTGTTTATAAATCCCCATTTATTCAAAATAAATGATGACATATCAAAAACAAACTTTAAAAAAATATACAAACTATCCTATCATATTAAAAACACATTTTTATATCCTCAGCCTGAGCCATTGGTATGTTAGATTGAACCAAAATTGGCCCGTTAATTATTTTAAGCCTTAAATAACCTATTGGTATTTATAACATAGGTAGCTTTTTTTTTATTTTAGTCCTTTAAATATTTTTGTTTTGACTTTAGTCCTTTAATGATTTTTTTTTCTTGTCATAGTGTGAAGCAATGACGTTAAATGATGACCAAACAACAATGTTGGCTGCATATTAACTTATCATGTCATCAAGGATTCTATCAGAGTAGTCACATATAATTATTTTTTTGTTGATGTGCTTTTAAGTCTCCACATGTTAAAAATAATATGTTAATGAGAGATTAAAAATATATTTTACCAATAAAATTACACTTGTTTGTCCTATCAGTCTCCTTAATAATATGACAAGTTAATAGACTACAACGTCGTTATTACATCATCAGTTAATGTTGTTATTTGATAACAAAATCTAAAATTAAAAAATAATTAAGGACTAAAACTAAAAAAAAATTAAGAGCTAATAAAAACATCCTATTTTTTAGGGACAAAAAGAATATTTAAACTTTTTATTTTTTATACATAAGAAAGTAAAGATAGGAAGACCTGGAAAAAAATTACAAACAAATTCTCATAATCCCCACAACATCTACAAGAATAATAGGGGATAGATGAGGCAAGCAAACATCCCAGACAAGAACTTTAAGTTTGATCGTGACTAATTCCATGTTTAGCAAGCCAATCTACACGAGTTTCTCTCCCATAGGGTTTTTTTGAAAAGAAAGATAAAATAATTATATTAGGCCACATAGGCACACTGATTTTAAGGTCAACATTTTTAGGCTTGATTCTTTTAATACCATTCTTTTATGAAATTGACCCTACTTGAGCCAAATCAATTTTAGATCTCAAGGTGATTTTTGGTTTTAAGTTTTAAATTTATTAAAACTTGAATCCAATTTTTGTTTTTTAGTCTTTTTTATTTCAAATTTTAAAAAATGCTTGCAGAATTTATGTTGTTTCACTTTCACTCTCTCCATTAAATCCATCATTTCTTCCCTTTTGAACTCCCATTTAACTTTGCAACTTCATCTCAAAGACGTAAAACATGCACTCCAAACCATTGTTGTGCAACTGTGGGATGCAAAAAAAAACCATTGTTTTCGTTCTTCTCACCGATTGCAAAGATAAAAGGGGGAGTTTGATAGTTGGATTTGGCTTATGAATGTGATTTTGGAACACAAAGAAGTGAGGAGGATGATAATTGTTTTGTATACTTAACTATTACACTCAATTTACACAATAATTATCTACTTTTTCTCATTTGTTCCTTAGTTTGATCCCATTTAGATATGATTCTGTGAATAAGCTTGATAGTTCTTCTCACCAGTTGCAAAGATAAAAGGGAAAGTTTGATAGTTGGATTTGGCTTATGAATGTGATTTTGGAACACAAAGAAGTGAGGAGGATGATAATTGTTTTGCATGCTTAACTTTTGCACTCAATTTACGCAACAATTATCTACTTTTTCTCATTTATTCCTTAATTTGATCCCATTTAGATATGATTAATGTTTTCTTAGATTTTTAGTCATTGTGAATAAGCTTAGGAAATTTATTAGCTTTTTGTGTGTGAATTTTGCATAGTTTTAATTCACAGCAAAGAGGATTTGAAGCTACCATTGTTTGAAGGCTCACCCAGTGAGCTAAGCTCGCCCAACGAGGATGCTCGTAGGAAAAGGAAATGTTGTTGCTTAGGAATGGAAGTTGTAAGCCATGTCAAATGACCAGAACTTGCCCAGCGAGTGCAGCTCACTCAACAAGTCGATTCTTTTGAGTTGTTGACTTTTGAAATTCCTGAAGAGCTCACTTAGCGAGCTGTGCTTTGCTTTATGAAGGAAAGACAAAATATAGATTTTGTGCAACTTTCAGGGGTCTCATCTTTTGGACTTACAAGGGATTTCTTTTAGGGTTTTAAGGAGCCGGAACTCTCACCCATCACCATTTTTCATTTTCTCTCATTTCCTCTCATTCATTTATGTATTTAGATGATTCTTCATGACAATGAGAGGCTAGTTTATATATTCTTTGTTGGGGAATTGGTATAATAGGTTTAATCTTATGTAGTTAATCATTATATTTATTCAGTGTTTATTTATGTGTTGTTACTTCTTTCCATTTTGATTGTTTGTTTCATTGCTTGATTACCTTAGCTTTAATTCTTTGTTTTTGTTGTCATTGATAAATGTTTTGAGAATTGATTTTTGAATAAAATATCTAATAAATGTCTCATCTAGGAACGAAGTAATATTTGTTAATATCATTAGTGATCAATCATACGAACATGTTTCATAATTAAAATGTCATTAGGAAATGCTTTTTAACTAGGATCTGAAAGTAGTATCTAATGGGTGCTATGTTTACGAATGGAATAGCAGTTGTTAGTCTTGATAAACCCTTGTTCTTGAATCCAAGAGGGTTAGCTTGATTGCTAAGGGGTTAGGAGTTGAGTTAAACAGTGTAGACTCTTTCATATGAGGGATCATGATTAGAGCATTATAGTTGGTTAAGGTAACATTAGAGTGAAAATTGGATAAAGAAAATCAATCTTTATAATTATTGAGATTGCTAGTTTAATATAGTCAAATCCTCAACATTTCCTTTATTTTGCATTTTGCTGCTTTTGTCTACCATTTGTTTGTGTTTTTGTTTGTCTTTAAACTATTATATTTTCAGTTTAGAACCAATTTTATTTTTTACACTTTTACCTTAAAATCAAAATCTTCTTTGCCAAAAACTTGAATTTGCATGAGTAGCTTGATACGAACAAGTTGTGGAAATGACACTCAAACTTTCATTTTATATTATATGTCCATACTTTTGTATGCTTGCCATGGAATTATCAAGCTTTAATAGTTGGATTGGGTTCATGAATGTGATTTTGGGCACAAAAGTGACGAGGATTAGAGGGATTTGGAGCCGCGGGGTTGCCTCCACGCTTGGATGAAGAAAGAAGAAAATAAAATATGGAATATGAAAATCACTTTTTATTGTTTACAAAATTTGGAGAGAAGTGTTTTCAAATGAGATAAAAAAGACTAACTCATATTCATTTTATCCCAACATGTTTTGTTTTTAAAATTTGTATTTCAAAATTAAAAATTGAAACTCAGAACAATCTCGAACGGAATTTTAGTAGTTGAGGCTTCAAAAGTGATGAGTTGAAACTTATATAAAAAAAATAATTTTTTTTTTGAACTAGCCTTTCTTACCTTCGATTGATGATTTTTCCCCGTCATTTTGTATTTATGCTACTACAATCGATGTTGTCTCTACAGCGTGATGAATAATTATTAAGGTTTGAATCTCCACCGACAAATATTCATCCTTAGTTTTTTAAAGTGTCTCAAACATAATTATTTCTATTTTTTGAAATTAAATATTTAATTTCATTACCAATATGACAATAATCAATAGATAAAAATATATAGTAAATCTTACACAAGGGTATGAAAGTGTTAACAAAGACAAAAATCCTTAGACTGTCAAGTATAAAAATTGAACCTTGAAAATCTTAATATTGTATAAAATTACAGATAACTGTGCCAGCTAATGGAGTCGTAATTGCATTCGCGTTGGATTGCACATCTGAAAAGTTGACATCACAACGAAAATTTTATCTAAAATCATGAACCAGACCATTCTTCCAACAGCATGGGAAATACTCTTAAAATGGAACCAAATGTCCTGTGAGTGTTGCTTATAAAAAAAATATCCATGTGAATGTTAGTTATACAATCACTATTACACTGTCATTTGTTAAGATATTATTTTAAAGTATTTTCGACATCATTAATTTAAAATTTATTAAAACTATAGAATGTGGAGCTTCTTAAAAAAATAAGTGAAACCCAAATAATCATTATTTTTAATATATTTTTAAAAAAATTGTTAAGTATGTTACTATCACACATAAATTCGTGCCACGTTACAAGTGAATAGAACAAATATACATTTTCCAAATTCAAAATCGCAATAATAGTGACTGGGTTGTCAATAAAGATAAAAATAAAGAATTTGTTGGAAATAATTTTTAAGATGGGATTGTCAATATTAATATATTATAGGGCAATGCTAGTTTTTCTTGTCATTTTTTTTATAATTTATACAGAAGGGAGAGAGATTTGTTTATTTTTGTGGACAGAAGGGAGAAAGATGGGAAAAAAAGAAGGAAAATGTCAAATAAACTAAATGATGCAAGATAAAAAGACAAAAATACAGAAAGTTCATAAAAACTATTGTTTGAGTTTCTTGTAAAAGCCATTATTCTATTATTCAACTTAGGTCTATGAAATAGAAAAAATAATATTAAACTAGTTCGTTCATACAATGCCAATATTAGTCAAGGGAAAACCCATCACGAGGTTAAAAGATAGAGTAGCAATTCGTTACCGGGATATACTAACTTTTGCCTTTTACCTTTACTTTCAGTTTCACCTTTCTATGTTGGACCGGAGCATATATTAAATTTATCTATTTACTTATAGTATATTAAATTAAGTATAGTTTATGGCGTTTAACATTTCAATTCGTTTAGTTAATTTATATTAATTTAATTTTAATAATTTAAGTTGTTAACTTCTTGTTTGAGTTATTTTCTCATGTTAATCTCTTAATGTTCATCAATTTAATTAAAATTTTATTTCACAATTTTTGAACGACAAACATAAATAAAAATTGCCACTGATGGACTAATCTATTTTATGTAGATGATAATAATGATACTTTGCCGTTTGTATTTGTAATACTGTAATGCAACGGAAAGCATAATAATCCAAAATATGAAGACGTGGGCCTTGGCTCATTATATTGGCACTTGCCAAATTTACAAAACGAGATAGACCCATAAGAAATAAGAAATTGCACTTAAACAATAACTTTGTTTAATGCAAATATGAGAAAAGAAGAAAGAGAAGAGAAAAGTGTGAGAATAGTGAAGGGATATGAAAGGAAATTTCATTGTTTCAGTCTTACAGAAAGTATTATAAAATCAAAAATACTTTTGAGTACTCATTAACCTACTCAACCCCTAGTGAGAAGGAGAAGAGAGAGAAAAATATATGACGTGTGATAAAAATAGAGAGAGAAAGATAACGAGTGACAATTTGATGTTAAGAGATATGGAGTATCCCTTAAAAAAAGAAGAGACATGGAGTATGTATCCAAAAATCACTACACTTTATTAAAAAAAAAAAGTTTTACAAGTAGCAACAACTTACAAGAATTTTAAAATATACACATAAAAAAAGAAAAAGAAAGAAAACTTACAAGAATGTTCTTTGTGCACTTCTCGCTTGTAATAAAAGTTCTACATGCTCTAATACTTAAACAGCTGCCACTACTATTTCACATAAACGCAATAAGAATATGCATAAAAAAAAAATATATGAATGAGGTGTTTGTGACAGAGAGACCCAACATTAACAATTCAACACGCAACATAACACGATTACACACTCATAGGGATAGTCATAAACATTTGACAAATTACAAAAAAACACTAACTATAACATTATAGACATACCCTATATATATAAAACTAGTACACAGACAACCAGAGAGTTAGCCTAATTAATTAATCACGCTGGCCAATATTTCAAAGAGGCATCAAAGTAGGTCGTGTCTTCACCTTGGAAGCTGCATTGTGCCAAATCCTGCATGTTATCATAATCAAACACTGCATTTTGCTGAGGTGAAACAAACTGTTCAGAAGGGAAATAATAGCAATAATCACTATTAGGGTGTAACATAGGTGCGGGTTGTGAAGAAGAAGACTCATAGTTATTATTATTGTTATTATCATTGTCCATGAAGTTGATCATAGTTTGCTGAAGCCAAATCTGGGTCTTGAGGAACTTCACATACTGAATGGCCTCTTCCAACATGGACACCGTGTCCATCTTGCTCCCACCGGGGACCATGCTCTGCAGGATCTTGAACCTGTCACTGATTCTGTGCCTTCGTTCTCTCGCCGCCACGCTTTGTGGGTCGGTGGAGAGCCTCACTCCTTTGCATTTTCTGGCACCACCCTTTTTCTCCTTGTTTGAACTTTTGTTTGATTTTGAAGAAGAGGATTGAGATGAGGTAGGGTTAGTGGAAGGAATGTGATGATCCATTGGAGAAGATGATGGAAGGGATGATGCTGAGATGAGGGGAGAAGGTAGTGGAATGAAATGAGTTGGTTTTTGGACTTGGTGGGGAATAGGGTTACTTTCAAGGAGGATTTATATCGATAGAAGAGTATGACCGTGGTACAATGATTTTGATTTTGATCTTTGAATGAATGAAAAAGGAGAGATGTGGACGTGTGAGTCTGCCAGTTTTTGCGTAGGATGTGGATGACGCATGGAGAGTAAATGAGTAATTCTTGTGTGAGCAGTTTGTTTGCAAGTATAATTTTGACCCAAATTTTAAGGTACCCCTTGGTTTAATTACATCTAGGTGCATTTGATAAAGAAGTTTTAAAAATTGATGTGTATTTTATATTTTTTATATTTTACTTTAATTTAAATATATTTTATATTTTTACATTTTAATTTATTTTAACACTTCTTTCATTCATTTAAATCAAACGAATCCTAATTATTGTTTGTGCAAATGTCTTAAATTATCAATAGTTGTATCCTCAATTTTTACTTTTACTGTTCTATTCAACGGTGATAATGAAGAAATTAAGTTCTCATGCATTTTTTCCAATCATCTGTCCTGATTCTCCTTCACTATATCGATCCCAGTAAGTTTTAAATCTTAATGTTACTGAAGGTTGAAAACAACATAAATACTAGTAAAAGATTGAGTTGACTATGTTTTTAGTTTCTATTTTTAAAGAAAAAAACAATTTTTATTTTTGAAAAAAAAAAACACTAACTGGTCAAGAGAAAATACGATTTTGGTGTAAATATGATCACGGCCCACTGCGAAGAGATTTGCAAAATATTAATATTTGGGCAGCAATTACAATTACATATTACAATTTGAGAGTTTCTTTTTTATTTATGGTAATAGATATTGGAATTGGACCCCAGGCAATAATTATTCTGATTTAAGCGGGGACCCGATGCTTAGGCCCACCCAAGAGTACAGCTTAATTAGCTTAATTTTTCCTTTCTTTTCTTTTTAATTTTAATCTTCTTTTGGATATGCTGCTGCTCTTCAGTTTCGTGCTTCCATAATTTCTTAACTTTGATTAGGTGTAGTACAAATATCCCTTCACAATGTGACATGATGACCCACTTGCAAGAAGACTGGAAAGAGAGCAAAATCACAAAGTCATTTGGCAAGTGACTGAAAGAGAAATTAATTAGGCCCTCAAATTTATCTTTTGATTCCAAAGGTCAAGAGGTGATGATCAAAGAGAAAGCAAGTCCCTTTCCCCTGAAATCGAAGCAAAATGTATTTTTGTTGCAGGCATGTCTAAAACGAGTGACGAAATAGGCCATTAGTTGCCTCCCTTTATTGTGTGCGGTTTGTGCTTTTCATCCTTAGGTTGCACACAGTTAAAAGAGAATAACAACTATTCATGTCCCTTTGTCTAAAAATATTTTAACTTTATCAATTATTAATTTTTTTTCAAAAATATAACTGATTATTTGTAATGAATTTTTTTTCTTAATCAAAATTATTTTTATTTATAAGTATTTATAAGATTCTAAGTTGAAATCTTACTTAAAAAAAATCTGAGTTGAATTTTACTCTAACCAGTGTAACAACTATTCATGGTTTTTATTTCATTTGTAGACTGCTCTTTTTAATCAGATCGGGAAAGAGCTTAAGGTTGAATCAAGCAATCAGCACTTCTTTTCAAGAAAAATACAAAACCAAAGTATCCCACTTGAAGATTAAAGCTTTAAACCCTCCAATTTTAAAATCCCACACATCCCGAAGGAAACAAAGTTCTGTTTTTTTACCTGTATCTTTGTTGGGGCATCTTCCAATAGCAATGTTTTATCTACATTTCCCTGTATAACATTAATTTCTTTTCCCTGACGCTTTTTCTACTATGAAATGGTCCAACATGCACGATAAATTTGAACAAAGTGACTTCATCTTAAGTTGCTTCTTTTTATTTATATTAGAGCATCTCCAACGGCAGTTCCGTGAAGAGTTTCTTAGAGTGAAGAAACGGATGCTCTTATCTCCTTTCGGATAGTGCTTGAAATGCTCTCTATGTTGTGTCACACGGTATACGTAAACTTTAATTAGGATTTAGGAGTTCCTCTGCGTTTTGTGACACCACAATAATGCCCTGCAGGAGCAGAATTTGTTCTGCTATATAAATGATGACATAGAAGCTTCGTGAGAACTCAAAGTTGAAATATTGGTAGTAATAAGTAACTTAGAGGAGATGGAAATTTTTTTGTAGTCAGACACAAAGGGTGAGTACAAGTACAAGTGTACAACCACAACACATGTGGATCTGGCTTCTATGATAGCCAGATAGGGGAGGGAAACAGGTGTGCATATTTTTTGTGAATATAATAATATTGATGTGAAGTAATTATTTACTTCACTCTTATTTTTTAATCATTTATAAAATTTAAATTTGAATTTAACATAACTTAAATCAATATGTTGATCACAAGGGTATATGATTTTTTTGGTAAGTAAAAAGTGTCTATTTAGATGAATATTTATAAAATTTAATTTTAGAAATATTTTAAAAATAATAATATATATATATATATATATTTCGTTTATCTTTTTTTCTACTTTATTTTTTTCTTTTCTTATCCCATTATTTTACATGTGACATTCTTCTCTCTCTTTTTCTATCTATTTCTATTCTCTTTCCACATCATTCATTCTATTTTTAGGTGTACTTTTATTGTCTTAGAAAATTTTAATTTTATAAAATTATCTTCTTTGAAAATGGTTATTTGTAAAATTGTCCAACATGTTGACATAATTATCAACATCTCTTCATATTCTTACACCATATTTTTATAATTGATTTCTTTTTTATATTTCTTCTTCTTACACTATTTATTTTATGTTTTTTGATATTTTTTCTAAATATAGAAAAATGAATAAGACTCTGATTTCTTACCCTTTAAAATGACTTAGGTTTTCCAAACCATCGAGTTGCACTTATTACATGTCTTATTGCTTTTGCATATAAAATTCACCAACTTCATATGCACTCTGATTTTATAGCTTCAAACACATCAATCTCTATCCCCCAAAATATAGAATAAAATCTATCAAAAAAATTACAAAGAAAAATAAAGTGAAACACCACACACATCAGTCACTCCACCAGTTCTTTTCCTTGCAGATGCAAATGGCAATTAAGATCATTAAAGTGGACAATTATTAATTTTGGTGAATTTACTGAACTGTGTAGCAATTGATTTTGATTGGATTGGACCTGATAAGTGATAACAAAAATCAGATGTGAAGGAGTAGGTGAACCTTTGGATAACTGATTTGATGGTGAAGATAGAAGAGAGATAGATTGCTTGATTAGGTTTGGGTCCCACTTATATAGTCAGAGTGTGGTAAAAATCTTATAGCAAATTTGCTAATAATAGTGAGACATTGGCCCTAACAAGGTCTGATGTAATTCTGGAGAATTGGGAGAGTGTGACTGTTTTGGAGAGACATATATGCATATGGTTATGGTTACCAGTTACCATTGGTTGTGGAGAGGAAAAAAAAATAGTTCACAATATTTTGAGTAATGAAAACGTTACCAAAAAGTAGGGTATTGACCGCCTCACACATTATTACCTTTTAAGTAAGGCAGGGTTCTTATTCAATTTTTTTTAAGTAGAAATAATTGATAAATTAGTTTAAAATTAAATTATTTAAAATCTAAAATTTTAATTTTAACCAAATTTTTAAAATGAATTTATGAAATTAAAAGCATTTGATACAACTAATTATTTAATAAATTATAAATATCAAATGATATAAATATATATGATTTTTATGATTTTTATATAAAATTTATTTTATTTTGCATATAAAAGATTATTTTAAATAATTATAAATTTATTATTTTTAACTCTTATCCTTTTTTTAATATTAAATATTTATTTGAAAAAATTAAAATAAGTAACATAATAATTAAAATTACAGTGTATTAGTAAAAAAATAACCCGCTCTAAATGTAATTAAGGGAGGAAAGCATGGGGGCGGTGTATTGAAGTTCAGAGATGGGTTTTACCAATTATGAGGGTAAGCATGAGGTTTTTGTCTGAATTAAAAAAGGATAAAGGAGAAATTTTATTAAAATATTAAAGATAAAAACAAAAATAGAACAAATTCAAATTTTATTATCTTAAAAAAATTATAAACTAATAAAAAATTCATTTACCTAATACTTGTGTTTTGTGATTGAGAAAAGACTGGTCAGTAGTCACACATATGGGCCAAGCGAAATCCCTAACTCTTAGGTGATTATTGAGATAGAAGAAAGGGGTTCTAAAAGAGGGAAAAAAAATTAAAATATTACAATTTAAATAACAAATTACAAAAATATTGTAGTTTTGAAACTATTTACAAATGTATAGTAATCAAATACGTCGTAAGTGGATGTGTTTGATCATGCAGAAGGAGGACGTGATTAGGAGCTCAATCACGTCGAGGGAGGACGTGATTCATCAGGGGGCAACACGTGTCATTTTGCGGCGCGATGCCTAGAAACTTCGGAAGGCCATAACTTTTGACTGGGATGTCCAATCGAGGCGAAACAGGTGGTCATGCAATCAAAATTAAGAGGAGAAGCCGCTAGCAAGTCCCAAAAGGAACTTGTCCAAAAAATTTTCCCAAAAGAGGCCTCTAAGCGCCTCAAAATTGTGATTTAATCTTCGAAGCCCAAAAAATTTCTTGTTTTCAAATTTTTTATCCATTCGATTAGTGAATTGCAGGCTATTCTTTATTTACCTAATTACTTCTCTTAATTTAGAGCATTTTGACATAAAATACGCCTCCATTGGATAGTTCTATCAAAATTTATGATTATTCGAAGTTTATATGCATCACCAACTTTACAGTATGATTTTGTTCAATTTTTTAAATTAGTTTTACGACCACAATGTTTTCACTTTTTTATTTGTTAAATCGATATCGTTTAAAAATCTACAACATAATTTTGGTAAATAAATCAGGTGTTAGTTACCATCAGTGAGCGGACCCACGTTGGTTTTGATGCATGAATGATGGTTTATGGATTTGAGAAGAAGGGTTCATGAGAGTGGTGGTAGTGAGGTTGAACTGCGGTGGAGAGGGTGGTGGTGGTTTTGTGGGTAATTTTTTTTGGTATATTTATTGACCAAAATTATATTGCATATTTTTAAACGATATCGATTTAACAAATTAAAAAAATGATAACATTGTGGTCGTAAAACTAATTTAAAAAATTGAAAAAAATCATACTGTAAAGTTGGTAATGCATATAAACTTCGAATAATCATAAATTTTGATAGAAATATCCGATGGAGGCGTATTTTATGTCAAAATGCTCGAAATTAAGAGAAGTAATTAGTTAAATAAAGAATAGCCTGCAATTCACTAATTAAATGGATAAAAAATTTGAAAACAAGAAATTTTTATGGGCTTCGAAAATTAAATCGCAATTTTGAGGCACTTAGAGGCCTCTTTTGGGAAAAATTTTTGGACAAGTACCTTTAGGGACTTGCCAACGGCTTCTCCTCTCAATTTCGATCACGTGGCCACCGATTTCGCCTCAATCGAACATCCCATTCAAAAGTTATGACCTTCCGAAATTTCTACGCATCGCGTCGCAAAATGACACGTGTCTCAAAATGACACGTGTCGCCCCCTGATGAATCACGTCCTCCCTCGACGTGATTGAGCTCCCAATCACGTCCTCCCTCTGCATGATCAAACACGTCCACCTGCGACGTGTTTGATTGCTATACATTTGTAAATAGTTTCAAAACTACAATATTTTCGTAATTTGTTATTTAAATTACAATATTTTAATTTTTTTTCCTTCTAAAAGAAGAGAAGAATTAAAATTAACCACATTCTTAAAATTCAAATCTGTGTTATATTTAGGGTGTGTGTTGAGACAACGGTGAAAAATCAATTATTATAATAATATATTAAAATCATAATTAATTTCTGTTTAGGTAAGTTTATTGAAAAGTAATTTGAAAATAATTAATTTTATTTGGATGCAATAAAAAATTAGTTTTTACAAAGTAAAATAGTATAAAAACAGTTGAAACGAAAAATAAGCTGTTGAAAAATAATCATGAATAATAAATTTTGAGTTTCATAAAAATAACTTTTTTAAAGAAAATATTTTTATAAATTTAAGCTAAGATCTCAAACATCCAACTTATTTTGGAAATAAATTATTTTTGAAAAAAAAAGCAGCTGCAAATTTTAGATTATAAGATATCCCAAACATGCTTGCGTACTAGAAAATAGTTTTGCGTAGAGAAAAGGATAAAAAGCATCAACATTAGCGGGGTGTTCGTAAACTTCAAATTTTTTAGGTGTTAGAAATAGGTTCTTTAATATGTTCCTTCAAATACACTATGTTGATAATTAGTTAAAATTTATTAAAAAAATATAAATTAGAATAGATGATTATTAAATATACGTGAGAGTCACAAAATCGTATTATTTTCAATAATGTCTCTAATATTTCTCTCTCTTTTATAATGCATTAATTCAATTATGGAGTTGAGAAAATGGTTTTTATTTGTTATAAAATATCTTGAGTAAAGCAAATATAAAAAGGCTTCGGTACTCCAAAGGAGTTTGAGCATGTTTGATAAGTATTTCAATTATTTTTGTTCTCTTTATGAAAAACAGAGATGTCCATTAAGGTTTACTGGAAAACTTTTTATGTTGGATCAAACTCTCTTTCTCTGGAGGTATTTATGAAGATTAAATACCTCATAGAAGAAGATCACTATGCGTGTACATGGAAAAAGAAAGAGTGGATTATGTGTATCTTGTTTTCTCAAAATATCCCTATTTATAATATGTGTTAGTTGGGGAATATCTCTCCATAATAATAATAATATTGAGCTCAATCTATGGATACGTAACAATTTTATATCTTATTGAATAATTTATAAATTTATTTAATAAACATAAAGATATTTGAGAAGATTATTTTGATAATAGTATTTTCGATTTAAAAATTATTTTTATAATAATTTCAATTTTGATAGTGATTCTATAAGTAATAAGAAGTCTAGATGGGAGAAGTAAATATTTTGAGAAGAAATGGAGATTGAAAAAAGTATATAGTTTAAAAAAATGCACTAAAGCAAAGAAACATAAATCCATAAAAGATTATAATTAAATACATATATAATGATCTGCAGAACCTTTAACCAATTTTGATGGTAGGTGATGCTTGAGGAATTAAGTTATAGTATTTTCAACTCCTTCTAAATTAGAGGGGGTCAACAGCTTTATTTATAGATTTCTAATATTAATAGTCGAATTATATGATTTCGACATGTATACAATGAGATTCCTAAGGGGTCAATAGTTTTATTTATAGATTTCTAATATTAACAGTCGAATTATATGATTTTGATATATATACAACGAGATTCCTAAGGGGTCAAGAGTTTTATTTATAGATTTCTAATATTAACAGTCGGATTATATGATTTCGACATGTATACAATGAGATTCCTAAATACCTTGATTTAATGTTATTAAACGTCTTCATATAACTTTTTCATAATTGTGTCACCTGACACTTCAATTGTCAAAAATAATCTTATTTTTGAATGCTTGTCAATCTCACATGTTTTAAATAAATTATGTGAACCGTCACTTCCAATCGAAGTAATTCTCTTCGATAACGTACTTATCTTGAATTTTAGACCATATTTCAATCGTTTTGAATAAATTCTCTTATTCCTCTCTAGACAAATTTATCAAAATATTAATTTCATAACTTAATCAAAGTTTACATAACAAATGTAACAATATTATAAAAAATGAATAACCAAAACATGATTCTATTGCTCGAAATCCACAACAAAATTTCATTTTCTTGTTCATTTCAAATGTAGGTTACTCAAGCCCCACTCCATTGACGAGCCTACATTGAACAACACTTAATACTCCATACTCCTCTATATCATTGATATCTGCCAATACTTACAATCTTAATTCTTACATATTCACTCAGAGATTCCAGAATATATATATTCAATGAATGAGGAAACTCAATTGTTGGAGGATGGCCTTGTGGCCTGTTCGACTATCATGTCTTGATTATGATTCGACTATAAATCATAGCAAAAGGACCAGGTAAACACGCATACCTCCAAATGTGTTTTTAATACCTAAAATTATATAATTTCTTTTTTGGATTTTATTTAAATTTAGTGTATTTTAATCCTTATATTTACTAAAATATTTTCCTTCTATTTTATCACTAGAGATCAAAAGTATATATATTTTTTGGTTTAAACATCTTTTTAATCCTTGTAATTTAATATTTTTTTTTACTTTTTAGTCCTTATAAAATTATTTTTTATTTCCAGTCCTTTGCAACTTGCAAATTATATTTATTTTTTTTTCCTTTTAGATAACTTTTTTTATTGTTCAAAATGCTATATAAATTTTTTTAAGGATTATAAGGATTAAAAATAAAAAATTATTTTGTAAGGACGAAAAACAAAAAAAATACTAAATTACAAGGATTAAAAATATGTTTAAACTTATTTTTTTATAACTTTTAAAATTTAAATAGGGACTTATTTAATAAAAACATTATATTTTGTAGGATTAAAAAGATATTGAAATATTAATAAGC
>PYAF01006314.1:388905-400832 GCA_007407185.1 Glycine tomentella
TGTATGTTTAATTCATATAAAATAACTAAGGAATGCTTATGTTTGAAAAAGAAAGTGTACAAAGATAATTGAATTTTTTAATTTCAAAATATAAATAGTTATAATACGGAAGTATAGTAATTAATTTGAGAAAATAAATAAATTTTAAAATTAGAAATTAAAATAATTATAATTTAATTATTTTTAAAATAAAACTCAATACCAAATAATGGTAAATATATGAGTCATGTATGACAGCTTAAAAAAGAAAATAAAAGAATAAAATATATGTCCATTTTCAACAACAAAGACTTAACGACATGTTTAGTGGTCAATATATGATATAAAATATAAAAATAGAATAAGAACAATAAAATAAGCACATAATAAATTTTAATTCTATCAAATGTTTGTTTGGTGTACATTGTCTTAAATTTGATATGAATTAGAGAACGAAGGATGATGGTGATAACAATGATGATAATAATAGTGGTAATAATGATGTTGCAATGACAATAATGGTGATTGTCATAATGATGACGGTGACTATGAAGATAATTGTGAGAGTGATGAGAATAATAGTGATGACAAATGACAATGATAATGATAATATGACGGTGGCAACAACAATGATGACACTAACAATAATGATAGGCTAGTGATACAGACAATGATATGGTAATGAATGTGGTGGCAATGACTATGATAATGATAGTTGTAGTGATGTCAACAACAATGATAGTGGTAATTGCTACGATGGCAATGGTGATAATGATGATGAAGGTGATGACAACAATGGTAATGATAATGACGACGACAATGGTGATGATGACAATAACAATAATGATAAGGGTAAGAGTGACTAGCCAATCTTATTCTTTTCTAATCCAACTCTTCCCTTCGAATAAAAATAGACTAAAACATCATTTTAGTTCGTTTCATGTTTTTCTATTTTAGTTTTTTATGTTTACGAATAAATCCATTTTAATTATTTTTGTTAGGTAACGTCGTTGGTTGATATGGTGTTTGTTAAATAATTATTTTTTAACAAAATTATTTTAGAAAATTGAAATAACTTAGAACTACTTTAACCTCAAGAGGTTAGTTAAGTAGAATAAGACATAGTCTTGCAAATAATATGTTGCAAGTTTAAACCCCAATTCATTTCTTTGGATTGAATAATTATAAGTATATTTGTAATTTTTTTTTTAGTTTAGAGATTTTTTCTATCTTACTCCTGAAGTGACATTTTCTCCCCTTAAATTTGTACTTATCCAAAAATAGAAAAGCTTAAAAAATTTTTGTATTTTTTTTTATGTTTGCTAATAATTTTTCTTTCAAATAAAAAGTATAATGATATATTTGTAATAAATAAAGGGTTAAACTACTCAACTAATTTCTTAATTAGTTGGAAATTTTTAAGAAAGTTCCTGAACTTTTTTAATTAAATCCTTGATCATGTAATTTTTTTTGATTGACTACGTGTTTTAACTCACCTAATTAAACTTTGTTAAGACGAAAAAAAACTGTCATAAATTATCATTTTTTGACGGGGTCAAGCTGCAACAATTTTCTTAGAAATGATTAAAAAAATAACATGACTAAAAAAAATTACTACGAAAACTAACCGTTAGTTCGTTACGAATACTCTCGAGTCCAAAGGCTACAAAGTACAGACCCAACGAAGAAAATGTACGGCCTGTTAAACTGTGATATTATTTAAAAGTTTGTTTATCAAACAAGTTTTTTTCTTCTAATAAAAAAATTAAAAACTATGGTGGAGTTGAAATGTTTTGTGGAGTTTAAACCTAAATCTGAAAGATAAGCATGTGAGTTTTCATTCAGCTAAACAGCGATTTGCTGTTATCTAATTCTTAGCAACTATCAACGCTAGTAAAGATGCAATTGTTGAAGCGCATGGTGCACCCAATTTGTGCAACATAAAACTTGAAGTGATTCAGCTATTGGATTGGTTTGGTCTTCCAAGTGTTTGGTGAAAATCCTAAATGAGCATTGGTTCTATTCTGTAAGCTTCTCTCTCTCTCTCTCTCCTTTACACTAATTGGGACAAAAACCACCTTCTGAAAAATCAGAAGGGACATTATTGCTTCCTCATTATTTGGATGTCATTCTCAGATGATTTTGTGTGTAATATGTACAACATATACATAATACATGTATACTTTCATAGGAAATGATCAACACAAGAAAAGAAATAATCAGAAACAGAAACAGATGATCACCTTGTGTGACTAAGGGGAATTTGATTTTGATGAATGAGAAAAATTTGAAGCTGATGATGAGGGGCAACATGTGCAACTGGGGTCATGAATGACCTTCTTCATAGTGATGTCAAGTTTGGAACAGAAAACACAATACCTTCCTCTGAAGCTTGGATAATCCCAATAATCTTCTTCTTCACTAGAATCATCGCCCTTTTCTTCTGCATCATCATCCTCAATGGGGGTATAAGCTAACCCAAACAAAGGAAAAACTTGCATAAGAAATTTGTCAATGGTATCATTGCTCCATTTTCTTCCTCTCTCCCAGATCATCAATGCAGCAACAGCTACTCCGGCTCCAACCCCAAAACCAACTCCAGTGGCTATGTACTGCCAATCAAATTCCTCGGCTGATTCTGTAGTTGCAGGACTGATATTGGCAGTGCAGTTTGTAGTCAAAGGAGGGCCACACAATCCTTTGTTACCAATGAAGGAAGTATTTGAAAATGATTGAATTTGGGTTCCTGTGGGGATTTTCCCAAACAGACGATTAAAGGAGAGGTTCAGGAATGATAGGAAGGATAAAGCTGCAAGTTCTGTGGGAATGTTTCCTTCCAGTGAGTTTTCTGACAGGTCTAAGGACTCTAGCTCCTTCAGATTTCCTATTGATGGTGGAATTTGGCCAGAAAAAAAATTATTTGACAAGTTAAGTGTGTAGAGTGCCTTAAAGTCAAATAGCTCTTTTGGTATTTCCCCTTCAAAATGGTTGGATGAGAAGTCGATTGACGTGAAGACAGTTAGAATCTTAACCAGATCCATCCGTTGACCTTTGATTGTAACTGTCACTGAGTCCTGATAATATTTTTGATCACTAAACTGAAGAAATTGATATCGGATGTGATTTTCCTTGGATTCAGCTAGGCTTTCATCAGACATCATTGCTTCCCACCTTGTGAAGCATTTTGCAGGTAGCTTGCCACTGAAATTGTTAATGGCTAGATCCACTATTTGAAGCATGTGCCAAGTGCCATTGGTCTTTGGACATCCAATGTGACCAAACAAATTATTTTTTCGCAAGACTAAGACCCGGAGTGTGGATATGCTCTTCAACATGCATGGAAAGCCATCCATAATCTCATTTTTTCCAAGGTCTAACACTTCTAATGTTGTGCAATTAGAAAGAGATTTTGGAATCTTTCCATCTAATTTATTGTGATGAAGATCCAGAGTCCTTAGAGCACAGGCAGCTGAAAACATGTATGGGATAGGGCCCATGAGATTGTTCTTTCTCAGATTTAGTACTCCAAGGGTCTCACTCATCTTAATTAAACATGAGGGAATTGTTCCAGAAATGTTATTAATGGAAAGATCAAGCACTTGAAGATATGAAGCATTACAGAGGGAATCAGGGATACTGCCATTCAAAGTATTGTTTGAAAGAGAGAGAAAAATTGTGACAGATAGGTAATTACCAATATCTTGAGGGATAAAAGAGCTAAATTTGTTGCCTGAGTAATCCAAATATGTAGCATATTTAGAAAAAACAGGTATTGCCCCCTGAAGTTTATTGTAATGAAGGTCAAGGACAAACAAGTTGGAAGAAAGATTGTACAAAGGTCCTTCAAAATGAGTCAACAAATTATGAGAAATATTAAGGCTTTCAAGAGTTTGTAATTTCCAAATCCAGTTGGGCACTATTCCTTGAATATGGTTATCTGAAAGATCTAGAGAGGTTAATCTGGACATGTTTCTCAAGAAGCCAGGGAAAGCTTTCAAGTTGCAGGATGCCAATTTTAGAGTGCTGATGTTGGGAAAGGAAGACAGGTCAACATTTGCAACATTGATGTTGACTGATAAGTTGTTGTATGAAAGGTCTAATGTAGTTAAATTTCTGAGCTCAAAAAGATTATTTAGATGCAGTGACCCATTGAACTTGTTTGAAGAAAGTTGGAGGATAGAGAGTGTACTGAGCTGGAAGATAGATGATGGAAAAGGCCCTGATAGCTTATTGCTACTTAAATCAAGGGTGTTTAATTTAGAAGAAGTCACATTCATGAATTCATCTAGTTGACCAAACTGATTGTGGGAAAGCACAACCCTTAGCAGCCTTGGGAGTGTAAAAAGGGATGAAGGAATGCTCCCATTGATCGAGTTATAACGCAAGTTAATGCTGACAAGACTGTTTAGTCCTTCAAAGTGAGAAGATGGTGGAATTGCACCACTCAAACCATTATTAGAAAGGTCCAAGTGGGTAAGTTTTTTGGCCATAGCAAATGATGGCATTTGACCTTTGAAGTTGTTGTATGACAAATCCAGGTAACTGAGTTCTGTGAGGTTTGACAGTGAATTGGGAAGTGTTCCGTTAAATTGACAAAAGGAAAAATCCAATACAGATAAGTTCTTCATGTTACCAATAGAGTGTGGAAATGCTCCAGAAAAGCTTGTGTTACTTACTCTTAAGGTCTGAAGAGATCCACTCTGTGGGAAGTCTGGAAAGAAACCAAGGAGATTGTTGTTGAATGATATGTCAATAACTGACAATGTTCCAATCCTGAAGATCCCCTGTGGAAATTTTCCATGCAACCCACAGTAAGAAAAACTTAGGATGGTCAAATTTTTCAAATGGGCAAATTTTTCTGGCACTGGTGATGATAAATTGTTCTGATCAAGAACAATGACTGATAGATCCTCAAGTGTTGCCAGGGAAGGATCTAGGGGTCCTGAGAGATTGCAGTGTGACATGCGAAGTTCTTGCAGGTCATGTAGTGACAACAAAGCACTGCACCATTCATGTCCTGCAGCTGAGATACTTACACCATCCAGATACAATTGCCTAATACTGGAGAGATTTTGGACAAGCTTTGGAAGATTTGGGTTCTCAAGTTTGAGTGTTTGCCCAGTTAAATAGGAAAGAGAAGAGATATCAAGAGTAACCAACCTTGTCAGCTGAGAAATCTCTATTGGAATCTGACCCACAAAGCCAGAATATGACAAATTCAGATACGTCAACCTTCCCAACTTGTTAAATCCAGATGGAATAACAGAATTGAAATTATTAGAAGCCAAATTCAATTTCTGGAGAAGTTGAAGACTGAAAACCGCACTTGAATCATCAAATCCACCACTGATCAATTCTCCACTCAGGTCAAGGCCAATGACACGTCCCTCATCACAGCTTACACCGCTCCAACTACAGCACTCAATGCTTTGATTCCACAACTTCAGTTTGCTGGAATTTTCAGGCTTGAATTTGAGGTTGTTCTTCAGTTGAAGCAGCAGCAATTGTTGATCCTGGAGACATTTTCCAGTGGTGACAGAGAAGTAGATACTGAAATATATCAAGTGGCAAAGAAAGAAAGAAAGCAATGAAACTAATGTAATTCTCATTGGTGTCTACACTGAGTGACAACTACACAATATAACACTTAAGAAGTGAGGAACAGATGGTGGTCTCATAAAGTTTAAGACCAATGAACAAGACCCTTATGCCCCGTGCTCTCCCACTCTCTCTTCTTATACTCACCTAAATTTTGCAAGGGATGGTGGCCAAAAGTGTAGAAGTTGTGTTGAAGAAGTGTAGAGTGCAGATGAAGGTTAAGAGAATTAGATTAGAATGGGATATTTTGAAAATAGAATGCAGACAATAGATTGGTCAGAGACACAAACTCGGTGCATCGTTCAAAGTAAACCATGTAATAAGTCATAACTGGATTTTGTGAAATGTTGTCTTGCCAGAAAGGAAGAAAAATCAGGATACCTTAGTTTGAAGACCAAGATATTTTTTATTGCATTCTACTCGTTTGGATGCTGACCCGTCTAATTATGTATTGACTTTTTTGGTAGCTTCGGAGATGGGACTCTTAGCAATTTTGGATTATTCAAAACAATGACCCTACCCTACATATTACATGGAATACTATTATTTTTATTTTTATAATTAGGAAGTATCTATGCTTCCATTAACACCCAACTAGTCTGCTTTTTACCAGGTTGGTTCATTAGAGAAGTAAAGGTTGATTAGAAAAGTAAAGTATAGTAGTCTTTTTAGTCGCGACTCAATTTCTAAATCGGAGATCAAATTTTAATGTTTGATTAAGATATATAATTATTGATTACTTATGTTAATTACTTTTTGTATAGAATATTGTTATGAATTGTTGTACTTTTGTCAGCATGATAACGATGATTTCCATTCGGTGGATTAGCATAAACGGTAGATATCATTCAATTATGCATAGTGTTACCGTTGAATATCATTTTTTTTTTTAAAAACTTATCGTTGAGGTGACTATTCGTTAACGGGAATTTTTTATTTATAAGTATTCCTTTTTGAGAATGATTTTTTGATTTATAAAATGTGTTTAGTTATTATTTTTAACCTTTTTAAAAGTAATATGTTTACCGTCAATTATTTTGAAAAGCATAGTAATGATACACTCATTTATCATGAGAAAATTTTATTTCTACTTTTGAAGATAAGAAAATTTTATTTCTATTCATTCATTCATTCATTAACGTTACCGATAATTGGTAAATGACCATTTTAAATCATGAATGTGTAAATCAGTGTTATTTTAAGGAAATCCTTAAAAGAATGAAAATTTTGATTTCCTCCTAAATATATAAAAAATGTGATAATTACACTGTTTATTAAGTTTTTTATGGACTATTTTGGTTATTAAATGAGTGCTTGTTTCACGGATTATTTATTTATTTCTTGGAATACAGGATTATAAAAAAATTATTCCCACATTTATTATCATGTAATAAAATAATTATTGCAAGATATATCACACATTTTTTTGAAATACTCGAGAACAACATTTTCATGTCATATTTAAGAAAAAAAAAAGTATTCCCAATATTAAATAATTAGTCCATGAAATAAATGCTAATAATTGTGATGTTCAAAAATCAATTTGCATTTTATTGTAAAATTTAAGGACTAATATGTCATTAAGTTGTATGATAAGAAACAATTATCACACTTTTAACATGTTTTGTTCAAGAATTAAATTAAAATTTTCATTTTTTCAGGAACTAAATTATTATTATTATTGATTTACACATTTATTAACTAAAATTCTTATTTACCCAATCTTTTATTCTTAAAAATATTATTATTCTCTTTTATCAAACATAGGATGCTTTTATTTCCAATTCACTCAACAAAAACATTTAAACATTTATTATACCAAACCCTACCTAAAAGAAGACAAAATATATGAATGTTACCGTTTTCCTTGCTTTATACTGCTTGCTTTGTCTTTTGTTGTTCAACTAACAATGATGTTTGTAAATATAATTGGTAACCTAAATTGTCGTTGGATTATAAGATAAATAGTGTGTTTGTCTTTCCATTACGAACCCATCAAACGGACGTTCAAATAAAAAGAAAGAATTGGTTGCTTTTCATAAAATGTTACTTTGGAACGAGGTGAGCTACTGGGTCTGAGTGGAACATATACACAAACATGCTCTAAGTGAATATTTGGATTTATGTTGGATAATCTAAAATTTTAATTTGTCGAAATATCAGCTAATATATTATTAGGTAAATATTTATATATATTTATTTTCACATTTAAAGAATTGATTGAGTATAAAATTGATTTGAAGTTGAAACAATTTTAGATAATTTTGTATCAGATCAAAATATTTATATTGAGATTTATCACTGACTTAATTTTAAAATTAAAATATCTAAATATAAATTATTTTATTTTAAATTAATATTAACCAAAATCAATTTTCGACTCTTTTTCATTTTTGTTGACCAATCAAATTTTCACCTAATAGGAATTTATATTGTTTGATGTATTTTAAAAAATTTAAATATTTTTTAAAATAAATCTTGTTTGAATTAAAAAGAATTATAAAAGCAAGAAATTTCAAGTAATTCTTTTATGTTTTTTTTTCTTGATTGGTTTGTTTGAATATTGAAAAGTATGTATTTTTGAATTTATTATGATTGTACATTATTTAAATTATATGCTTTGTTATTAAATTAATTGGTTGATAAATTATATGCTTTGATAATTAGTTAATTAGTTAATTGATTGCTATATTTTGTTATGGTAGGCTAAGATTAAAAAGGATATATGTTAGTTTTGGGCTTACAAAATAGAAATAAAAATAAAAGCAGAAGGGAATGTTAATAGCATTAAAGGACGTGTTGGAAGGAATTTTGGTTGCTTCTAAAATAGTAAGCCCAAAGCAGAACTTTTAAATATTCTCTAACCTGCTTTGTCTATAGTGGGAGTGGGAAGTAAATTTCCTTATGTATGATGGATAAAATGTAACGACCTTTGATCTCATTTCATAGTATTATGGTTTATCCTCCACACCTTACCACCCTTCTCTTCAGTTACCTTGTGGTTGACCACCATCATCCCCACCTCTAGCCATGAGAACCATACAATAATGGTCTTCTACGACGCCGGTTTTGCGACGGTTCTCTAAAAACCGATGTCGTAAGTAAAGCGGTGGCATCTTACTGCAACTTGTTAAAGACGGTTTTACGAAAAGCGTATTTGAAAAGGCATTGTAGCATCGGTTTCTTAAATAACCGACGCAGAATGATAGAATTCAAAGTCGTTTTAGAAGACCGTCTTCGAAAGAGAGAGGAAAAATGCGTATTTTTGGGATACCCATTCAAAACCAGAATGTTTGGGTTTTTCTCTTTTAATTTCTTTCTTTTTGTAGGCTTCCCCTCTTCGAAAACAACTAGGTTTTCCGATGATGAGGGCGAAAGTTGAGACCAGAAGTCGCGCCACGCCGTAGGTGTAGGGTAGTGGTCGAGGCCGGTGAGGATTCCGATGAAGGCGGAGGCGGCGAGGAGACTCGAGTGGCGCGCGGAGATGCTGAGTAGAGTGAGCAACGTGTGACCTTTCTTGTTTCCTCCGCTGCTCCACATGGTTCCTCTCCACCTCTCCGGTCAGAGTCTCCGCCGTCGCGCTCCTTTCCCCGTCATCTCCGTTTCATTTCGACGCCGAATATCATGCATCGGCTCTGCTGCCATCACTCGTAAGCCTACTCCACTCTACTCTTGCTTTTCCATTTCCGATTTTTAACACTTTCACATTCTCACTCTCTTTACAATTTTCAACTTCAACTTCCAGGTCATCTAATTCGTATCTCATATGTAAATTGCATCGAATTAGGGTTTAAGAAATGTAATGTGCTTTCTGTGAGATGATTGATGTTTATATTTTGTTAAGCTCCGAGTGTATTTGACTAATGCACTAGTTGAGAAGCATTATTGATTTAATTTCTAGATGCATATTTATATTTGTTTTCAACCACTATGTTGGGGTTTGAAGGAGCGACTAACAGGTTATTAACTTCTGACTTCGATTCTTTTGTTCTGCAGAGAAAGTTGGGCTGAAAGATTTTCTTCACTTATCAAAATTTTGATAAAGACACTATTCTGAAGATGTTGGACCGGGCACTTGAGGTCAAGGCCTTGCTGAAGTCAGGGGACAGGGGACAGGTTGTTTCGACCTTTTGAGGGGAAGACAATGGCAATGATATTTACAAAGCCGTCAATGTTAGGTGGCCATGCTATTTATTTAGGACCTGAGGATATCCAAATGGGCAAGAGAGGAGACTCTTGACATTGCGCGTGTTTTGTCTCGCTATAATGACATCATTATGGCTCGTGTTTTTGCTCATAAGGTATGCTGGTGACCATTGAATGTGAGTTACTTGTATTTCATTTGGCCATTGGATCAAGAAAACACATCCTGCTTGGTTTGGCTTATTATATATTCAAAATCTCTTATAACCTATGGCTTGCAAAGATAGTTTATTGAAAAATGAAAAAAAAAAAAACATGTTGAGAGCTTGATTCTTTTGTCTGGAAATTTTGTTAACAGGTTTATGGAGTTTTATTCTATCTGATAGATCCACTCCCCTTATGAAAGTTTCTTTTTTTCCTTTTGTCTGCAAATGTCTGAGTCTGACCCTACTTCCCAAATTTCTTTTTGTACCTTGGCAGGCATTAATGTGATAGCTGGAGTTGGCCTTCTATCTACACCATTTACTGTAAATCAAGCTGGGTGGATGAGCTTGGCACTGATGCTTCTTTTTGCAATTATCTGTTGTTACACAACCACCCTTCTGAGATACTGCTTTTAAAGCAGAGAAGGAATCATTACCTACTCAGATATAGGAGAAGCTGCATTTGGTAGATATGGCCGTATCGCTGTATCGGTGAGTTAATTTATTTCTTTGTTTAAATTAATAGAAAATTGTTGTGCAATGTTTGTTACACGAAGAATGAAGTATTAATTGGTTCTTGGCAAATGATCATTCTGATTTTGTTCTATTAGCATGGCCTTAGATGGTTTTATGTATTACGGCTCTTACAAATTAGACCATAGCATGATTTCTTTCTGTTGTTTGATGTAAATCGATCCACATCACAGTAGTAAGAAAGAATGCTTGACATATAATGATTTTTGTCTATGAACAAATTTGATGTTTTACTAAGCTATGTTTACTTTGTTGCGCACCAGCGTATAAGCTCTCTTCTAATGGTTGCAGTCATATTGTGTGGAATTCATCACCTTGGAAGGAGATAATCTCACTAGTCTGTTTCCTGGTACATCCTTAGATTTGGGTACATCCTTTGATTATCATGTGTATTTTGTGTTGGAACAATAGACGGTGTTGGATAATAGCTAATAATTTGGTATAATAGCTAAGAACTTCTCTGTCACTGACAAAACATGGCATATTTGATTTTTTTTACTTTTTTATTTTCTGATTCATCAACTCATTTCTTTGTGTACAGTTTTGTTTTGTATGGTTTGATATATGGAGGCACTGCAAGCATGGGATATCTCATGTTTGGTGATGGCACTCTCTCTCAGATAACATTGAATATGCCACCAGGCGCATTTGCTTCCAAAGTTGAATTGTGGACAACAGTGAGTTTTGAGATTTTTTGGGTCTCTTAGCACTATTTTTTTATTTTTGTAGTTTAATTCTAGTGACCAATAACGTTTTTTTACCCCTTGATTTTATGTTTTGTGTTCTTTTTTCAGGTTATTAACCCATTGACTAAATATCCTTTTTAATTTTACTTTGAATGTCATGTCTTCATGAATGCGAAATAGTCAAATATTTTAACAGTCTTCATGAATGACTAAATACCCCCTGAGTCAACTAATGGCCTCAACTAATTGGAGGTGACATTAAAATTAATGCACTAAGAAATATAAAGTCTCAAACTTACCAATACTCTGATAAATCATATTTCCTTTTTCATTTTTGTTTATAAAAAGTGGGAATATTCTTTTATGTTGTATTCTTCACTCTTTTGTTTTGAGTCAACTAATGGCCTCAACTAATTGGAGGTGACATTAAAATTAATGCACTAAGAAATATAAAGTCTCAAACTTACCAATACTCTGATAAATCATATTTCCTTTTTCATTTTGTTTATAAAAAGTGGGAATATTCTTTTATGTTGTATTCTTCACTATTTTGTTTTGTTATATTTTTTCTTAAATTAATTTATCATTAAGTTATAGCATAACATAATTATCATATTTTTTCTTATTTAAAGACTAAATTATAGTTTTTATTCTTTTATGTATTAATTTATTACTTGTTTATACATTTACAAATTAAAATAATTAGTTATGCAAAGGATTATTGTAAGTGTTTATAATGCTGATATTTTTGTCCTTAAATAAGTAAATCAATAACAATTTAATT
>PYAF01006314.1:458651-468761 GCA_007407185.1 Glycine tomentella
AAATCACTAAATGTTATCTAATTTCGAAAATTAATTTATTGTAATTAACCGTAGACAATAAAATTAAATAATCAATCATTCAGATTAATCAACTTAATCTTACATGTATAGGGAAACATAAATTAATACATGTATTGACAAAATAACAATAAATTATGTGAACAAATATCACTAAATAGTAACTTGGAAAGTGTAACAATTAATTATAATATTATGCTCAATTTCTTATATGATCTTTAAACAACTTAATATATAATTTTAATCAAATTATAGATATTGTGACTAATCCATAATTAATTAAAATTATAAAGATCACTTAGACATAAAACTTAATAATATGAGAATAAATCATATTATGCACTTCAAGATCAATATATAATATAATGATGAATAAAATTTTCATATACAATTGCATAATTAAAACATAATATTATATATTTGATTTAATATATATATATATATATATATATATATGCATAGAATAAACTTTTCCAGAATATATTCACGCATAAAACAAATCAAAACTCTACGAATTCCAAAATTAAACAGGAACGCATAAATATATAAGAGATAGAAAAACGAGTAACTATCAATTAATCTTGAATATCTGAACGCAAAATGTTCATTTTTTAACTGTTCATCATCTTCAACCTTGAGCTGGATCACTTTGATCTGGTTGCGACCCACATACCCGAATTAAAAACTCAATGGTTTTTCAGCCCTTTTTCCACACCGAAATCCATGTTTTAATTTACAGAAAACTTAGAAGTTCAATTTCCATATGATTCAAAGACTTCTTAATAATTAAAATGTTTAAATAAAATACTCATATTTCAATAAAAAGATATTTCAAAAATATGAGTGTCAAACAAAAGTAAGGCAGAGGTAAAGACGGGTTTTGATACCAAATATAAGAAAAACTAAATGATCTAATCATGTTTATATACACCAGAAGCTATTAGATCAAATGTGGAAAAATTAAGATCATGAATACCGCCATTGTTATTCATGTTTGCTCGGAAGGTGATTTGCAGCTGTCCCTTAGTCAAGTAATCTGTAAACAGCTTATGAGTCTCCAAACTAATCTGACTTTTGGCTTAAAGATCTTCTATGTTTTCATTATCAGAATGATGTATTGAGATTTTGTAGATAGCAAACACAGGGACCTTAACTAGGGTGCACATCTCCTTTTATAACCTCTTCCCATCAAAGATGTTATTTTTTATATGTATAAAACATGGACATAGTTGCTAAAAATAAGAGATAAAATTAATAACAACTTATTCTTAAAAAGATAAAGAATAAGATTAACAATAATTTATTCCTAAAAAAAATAAGATAAGTGAACCATGATTTTGACTTAGTCAAGTAAAAGAAAAGAAACCAACAACACATGATACACTCAAAGGCTCTGATTGGAATAGGTGCATCATTCTCTAAAAATTGATTTTTTATTGTTATTTTATGCCTCCCAATTTGGGGTTGGAGAATCTGGAGTCGTGGATGGAGTAGTGGCGGAGGGGAACGGTGCGGTAGTAGACGAAATTCGGAAAGGAATGAATGAGAATGGAAGAGAAGAAGTCACGTGAAATTTTTTAAGTGATATCTGAATCTTTAATGGATGGGACATTAAATGAGATATAAAAGTACTGGGATGATAATTTATAATTGAGTTTGAAATAATGTGTTTTATATTTAGATATATTATTATAAAATTAAATTAAAAATAAATTTAATATAAAATTTTGAATCTAATATAAAATTTATTTATGTTGAATTATTTTAATTTGACTTAAAATTAATTAAAATTTTTTTAATCAACTTGATATTGAATATGTAAAAAGTATCTAAAATTAATTATAAATTCAACCAATTTTCCTAACACCATGAACTAACTATTATTCATATGAGAATTGATTACAAAAGCATCCTCCACGAAGGATCAACAAGAGAATAAAATAAACAGTAATCCCTATTTATGGACAAACCATGCTTAGCAAAAGAGTCAGCTAACAAGTTTGATTCTCTATAGATCTGCACCACAGTACAATGTTGAAAAAGCTTCTTCAGGATGCACACCTCATTACTCAGTTCGTAGAACTGATCACCAGGTTGGATATCCTCATTCAGACACTTCATTGCTTCAGCACAGTGTCAACAGTGACATTAAGGAAACCAACCTCCTTCACCATTTGAAGGCTATATAGGAGAGCCCAAATAACCTTAGCCCACTTTCAATCATGTAAAGCATGGACTAAGGATTCCTTCTCTTGCATGCAAATAGGGGACAAATCCTCCTCGGCCATGTGCCTGTGATCACTCTCAATTCGTTAGTGGGAAGGATGTTTGGAGCAATTTTCCAAAGATGGCATCTTATATACTTATATAGTTATCATAATAAAATCATACATTCTTAGATAATTACAAATACTTGATGTTTAATCATAAGTATTCTCTTATAAAATGAAAATCATCATTTGTTACGTAGATAAAAATAACATGTGTTCAAATGTCAAGTAGAGTGAAGGCTTAAAGAAACAAACAATCTTATAGGTTTATATATTATATAGAGAGAGAGATAAGGAAAAATTTAAGGAATAAAATTATTTATTAATAATTTCATGCCATATTAATAAGTAGTTAATTAAGTGTTTAGATTAAATAAACTATTGAACCAACCTATACAAAAACCCTGTCAAAGAATCGAAAACCTATAAAAAATCAGCAAAAAGCCATTCATAGTGGGTCAATGAAGAATGCCTAATGCATTGTTATTTTTTTTAGTAAAAAATGAAAAATCAACCTAAGAGTATTTATCATTTTCTTCTGTATATTGGATGCAAACTTAATATTAATGAACATTGTCGTGTTTTGTTAAAACTTAAACCAGTATTATGATACTTGTTTTTGATTTTTCGGATAAAAAAAACTTAAGTATTAAGATATATTTGATTTGAATTTTTTTTTTTTTTTTTTACTTTGAATGCTAGGAACCTATAAGATTATGTTTTATTTTTAGTTTTCAATGTTATAAAATTACAATATTACTCTTCTTTAATATTATTTTATGTATTATTAAATTATTATTATTAGTAGACATTTCAAATATAAAACAAATCACATTCCCATGACAAAATTTTAGCCACAATCAAAAGGATACAAAGATTCAAGGAAACAAGAAGAAAGTGGTAAAAATCACTACCATTCAACATGTAGAAAGCCAAAATGGAATCATTTCCCCATCTCTGATTGCCTTAGACAAATAGATAGACAAGCAAACAAATAGGACATTAATTCCAATAATTTTTTTAAAAGTTTTTAAAAATTCAAGAAAAATTTTCAGATATATATATATATATATATATATATATATATATATATATGACAAGATTCCAAGCTCAAATTTTAAATGCCATATGAATCTCTTTCTCATCTTAGGTCTTAAAGCAAAGAAATCGGGACCTGATAATCATTTTTACAATTCTCCAAATCATAATTTAGAATAATTATTAAAAATCACAATTAAGTAATTCTCAAAATTCTTATTCCAATAAGATATAATAGAATGTTAGAGATCTGCCCTTTATATTTTCCAAAATAAATTCTGGAAATAAAAGAAAGGGTTTACTATAGTCCTTAAACATTTTAGGATTTTTTTGTTGGTCCTTAACTTTTGATTGATTGATGAATGTTTTTATACTTATTTTTTATCGATACTTTGTTAGTTATTCCCATTTATTTCATTTTTTAAATATTCACATGGTTTACCAAGTATAAAAATAAGTGATGTGGTATTTACACATCAACCCTTAATTTAAGGTGTATATATATATATATATATATATATATATATATATATTATAAAATGGACGGACTAAATTAAATTTAACTATAAAAAAAGATTCACCCAAAAATTAATTGACCAAACCTTAAACCTTAAACTTTATTAAATAAAGTTCTGTTTATTGACATGATTATTTGCGCAATCAAAGATGATAGAAACCTGAAATTTTTTTCAAAGGCTGTGGAAATTTTGCACATCAGACTGACCAAACTTAAATTTTCCTAAAATTTAACAATCCAAACAAAGATATATTAATGTAAAAAAGACATTGACTAAAAGTGAATAGTATTTTTTATATTTTATTCACAATACTAATGTATATTTTAACTATTATTAGTATTAATGTTAAATATTATACATAACTTTTATATAAAAAAAATTCACTTGCTTGTTAATTTCTTAATAAATGCTATTAACGTAAGTTTAACCTTTAGCTTAAAGTAACATGTCTTTTCAAATCCAATGCGGTGGACTTATCGTGAAAAAGAAAAAATAAAAAGGAAAAAGAAAAGAATACCGTGGACTGGACTCAAGTTAGCTTGCAATCTTCCAACGCTAAGTGTTTCAATAAGTTCCAGAGTCAATAGACAATAATCAGCCACTATTACTCCCTTAATCTTGACTTCATTATAACCACTTGAAAAAGATGTCCGTTGATAGTATAGTAGCATCCAAAATCTTGGGTGGAATTTATGATGAATTCATATTACTGTACCTTGAAACGCAATAAATTTGAGTCTTTCCATCGATTCATTATGTATATATAGGAAATTGACTGGTTGATTATTTGTGTCTCAAGGCCCCATCAGCATATACGAATTATGATATATACATATAGTCATATAGTGATAGTGGGCTTGTGGCCAACCCAATACCAAAATTCCTGCTATATATGCATAATTACCTTCCATCTTGTTGAAAGCCTTCTATTTTTTATCTCTCTCTTGTTGAAGAATTTTAGCATTAAATGTTTCTTTTTTTATTTTTTCTGTTTTGTTAAGTAAAAATTAAGTCAATTACTTCCTTCTTCCATATTAGTTAATTAAACCACTTGGATGAAAAAAGTTTGAAAATTTTTATATTGGTCTGAACATGTTAACAAACATAAACAACACGTTCAGATCAAACAGTGGAAGCGGAAATAGAAAAAATAAATTTCAGAGGTACTTATTTCTAGCCATTGTTGTCAACCTTTAAGTAACCTTTAGAGTTTTAGTTTTCCAGTCCCTCACTCGCTCAAACTCAATGATATCTTTTTTGAAGAGAGGAGTTAGCTTGGTGATCTAAAATAGAGAGTGTCTAGTTTTATTTATAAAGTTCTGTCCATCACAGAACTCAACCTTGAATGGGATAAAATAATGGGTTAGCGGGTGAACGTGACCAATAAATGGACCACATACAAAAACGGTTTCCCTAATAGATATAGATTGAATATCTAAATATTCTTATCTTTATGGAATAAAAGATATAAATTGAATATCTAAATATTCTTATCTTTGTGGAATAAAAGATATAAATTGAATATCTAAACCTTCATATTTTTTATTCCTATCTTTATGAAATATCTTTTTAGAAACAGAAAACCAACATTCTCCCACTTGGTCCATTTAACCCAACATTAGTTATAAGAAGAAACAAAATATGAGTCATGGTCATAGTTGTGAAAACCGTTTCGGACCGGCCGGTTCAACCGGTTGAACCGGGAACTGGGGGAGGTAACGGTCCGAGCTGCCAATCGAACAGTGCATGCTATTGGCCCAGATTAAACTGGGCGGTTTTGCAAAAAATCGATGACTCGGCCGGGTTTTAGGACTCGAACCGGGTCGATGAAGGAATAAAAAAAATCTGGAGACGCACAAAACGAAGCCGTTTTGATACCCAAAAAATCCTTCAGCTAAAATGTAGGCACAATCGAAATGGAAGAAAAACTAAAACACAGGCACAAAACGACGCCCCCAAAAAATCCTTCAGCTAACAGAGACAAAACCAAAACGCAGGCAAAATCGAAATGGAAGAAAAACTAAAACACAGGCACAAAACGACGCCGTTTCGATGGCTCATAAAAATGGTAATATAAAGAAAAACTAATATCTACTAAATAAGCATTGAAATGGAAGAAAAAGAAGGTGCAGGAAGGCGCATGAAAAGGAGAAAGGCGCAGGAGCGGCAGCCAAAGAGAAAGAGAAAACAGTAAAGGAAGAATATATATAGTAGGGTTTTTCACTTTTTCTGGTTTGGGCCTAACTTACTTTCTGCACTCATGTTTTTTCTTTTTGCAGTTTTTATATAATTTTTTGAAATAGACTTTTGTGTTTTTTATTTAGGTAGTTACTATTTACAGTCCTTTTAATTTTTAATATACTTGTGTTATCAATTTTAATACTTTAATTTTTATTTTGAATTTTTTAGTATAGAATTAGGAATGAATTTTTCTTAATCAAATAATATTAATTATATATAATATAATTTTGAATTTTTTAATATAAATTGGTTCAAACCGGACCAATTACTGACCCACCGGTTGGACCACTGACCCAGTGACCCACTACCTCGACCGGGTCAATGACCGAACCGGTTTTCACAACTATGGTCATGGTGATAGCACTACTACAAACAGTACATTCTACATCGGTTATTTGATCCATTTTACGTTGGTTCTAGAACCGTCGTAGTATCCAGCGTCGTTGAAAGGTAAGACATTCTACGACGGTTATTGAACCGTCTTAGAATGTGACATTCTAAGACGGTTGTTATCTGGAACCGTCTTAGAATTCGTCTTAAAAGTCATTTTTTTACATTATTCTAAGACGGTTATTGAAGAGAACCGTCTTTGAATGTGACATTCTAAAATGGTTGTAAGCTACAACCGTCTTAGAATGAGACATTCAAAGACGATTTTTTTCTTATAACCGTCTTAGAATAAGGCATTCGAAGACGGTTCTTGGCTTATGACCGTCTTTGAATGTGACATTCTAACACGGTTTTCCAAATAACCGTCTTAGAATATTTTTTTAAAATAAAAAATTAATGATTCTAAGATGGTTTTTGCGAAAAAACCGTCTTAGAATATCTTTTTAAAAAAATTTAAAAATCAGAAATTTAAAATTTAAAAATGCATCAATATATAGTGGCCTAATTAATTTATTAAATTCATATTGCAACTACATATAATTATAATAATAAATAATATGTATGTAGGAGTGATTCATAAGTTAGTAATATGATTTATACATACCTTTTAACATAGTTATGGAATCAATTAAGGACTAACAAAGGGAGTAGTGAGATGTTCATGCACATGTAGCAGTGTGACAAGAAAGAACTAATACATGTAAATTTGAGAAACATGCTTAGAGTATTGGCTGTTAAAACAATTGAATAAGATGAGTAAAATGTCTTTCTGAATGCTTAATGATTTGGCTTTTTTAATCACTCACATAACAATCTCTCGTTATTTTTTGGCCCATATAGACTAAGAAAAGCAAATTAAGGTACCTCAATTGACTCAACATAAGAAGCTAGTGCATCATCATCAACCATAAAAGGATTCAAACCATCTAGAGTTGCAACTTCATAAATTCTGGCTAAAAGAGGGGGCCACCTCCTTAAGACAGACATAAATGGTGGTAAGATAGCCTCAATGGATGACAGAATAAGCAAAATAAATATGTTAAAAGGCAATACTAACCTCAGAATAAAGCACACAACATGCTATCAAGACTCTTTGTTTCTTAGAATTAGAAATTGGCATGTTGAGAATAGGTGCGAGAACACTGTCATGTTATAAGAATAAATAAATAAGACAACATTAACTAGCTGAAATTATTGGATTTAGGTAAGAAAGGAGAAAAAGAGAGACTATAGACTCTGAATAGAATGATATTACAATAATATAGTGATAAATTGGACAAAGCACTAACCCTTATTTATACTAGGAATAAAGTTAACTAGAGTCTGGCTGTATTTGATGCACTACTACACATATCACATTTAAGGTCGGTTATTTGAGGCAATTAAAGTCGGTTTTATAACCGACTTTGTAAGCACACTTCGTAGAATGTATGACTAAACAACGTCGGTTCTGAAAAACCCGTCTTAAAAAGTTTTTTTAATTACAATTAAATTTAAATACTTTATATAAATAGACGACGGTTATTTTAAATAACCGACTTTGTATATAAGTTTTCAAAGTCGGTTATTTAAAACAACCGACTTTAAAAGTCCCTTCAAGGTCAGTTTTTTAAAATAACTGACTTTGAAGAATTATATACAAAGTCGGTTATTTTAAATAACTGACTTTAAAAGTGCCTTTTGCTCAATATTCAAGGTCAGTTTTTGTAAATGACTGACTTTAAATGCGTAGGTACAAAGTCAGTTATTTAAAATAACCGACTTGAAAAATGCCTTTTCGTTAATATTCAAGGTCGGTTATTTTAAATAACCGACTTTAAATACTTAGTTACAAAGTCGGTTATTTAAAATAACTGACTTTAAAAGTGCCTATTCCTCATATTCAAGGTCGGTTATTTCAAATAACCGACTTTAAATGCTTAGTTACAAAGTCGGTTATTTAAAATAACTGACTTTAAAAGTGCCTCTTGCTCATCTTCAAGGTCGGTTTTTTTAAATAACCGACTTTAAATGCTTTGTTAATATTTAAAATAACGGCCTTTAAAGATGCTTTTTCGTCAATATTCAAGGTCGGTTATTCAAACAAACCGACTTTGAATCTAGCATATAAGGACGGTTTTTTTTTTTGTAAAAACCGACTTCGAATTGAAATTATTTTTTAAAAAAACATTTGCAAAATATAATTTAGGTCGGTAGCCTTGCAAAATATAATTTGTAAAAATACAGATTTTCATAATTTTCTTTCACATTCATTTCCCGTGTATAGTTTTGCTCAAGTCTACCGACTTTAGGCAATCATTTTCATTCAATGCCAAAACTTTGGTTCACACGATACACTATTTAGTAATTACAACCATAACTTTCACATTTTACTTTGTCTAACTTGATGCTACCACATGCCTCATATCATCACGAATTTTATTGAAATCAGCCTTCACTTTGCAAGGAAGTAAAGTCATGTCGTAAAACATAAATTTATGTCAATGAGGTATTTTTACAAGCTTTACTGTACATTAAATGTCACATAATAATCCGTAAAACATGTGTGCATAAATATGCATAATCTACACTATGGTTACATATACGTGGGCAAACCTCAACAGGTTCTAGTACCCCTTACATTGGTTTTCGTACATTGTCAAATTTATTCATAAAATGACTCTATAATCTAACCTCAAGACGTTTCTGAACTGCATAGCTTGTCACAAAGGCTGATGCTTTCACATTCAATAGGTTGATGATGTCCTTGCTTGCAACTGCAACATCCACATAACTTGTGTTTTCATCATCTGTTGCTTCCAACAAAAACTTCATAGTATAAATTTGTTGTGGTAGAATGTCCAGCGCTTTTCTGACAGTTTCACCTAAATCCCTAACCATTAACAACAACAATGACATTAATTGCATTGGAAGCAATAGCCAAGTCATGATCCATAAAACATATTAGTTATAGTTGAATTAATCCAATATCTGAAGAAATGAAGCACCGAAGTTTTAGTTGCAGGTATCATGGTTTCACAATGAATATGCATAACCAGATAAAGATTTCAGCTTCACTAAGTTTATGCAACAAAATATGAACAGTTTGTAACAAAAAAAATGGATTATATACACTTGCAATTATGATGCACCCATTACGTAGTAACACAAAAAATCACCTTGTAGTCACCCCAACAAGGACGACAATCTCAATACCAAGGAACAATGTTATAGTGCTAGTAATTAATGGTCCAAAGAAGAAAATCCCTCTTATCTACACGCCACAAAAAATCGCCTCATGATAATCTACCTGAAAAATCATGCGAGAATTACGAATGAATGCTTAGTTGACAAACAAGATAACCATCTAAAATGATAAAGCAGCTAAACAGAAATTACCACAATGGACCGTTGCTTGAATTAATAAATTATAAAATTAATAGGGTTAGACATTAATATATTTGAGGTATAATTATTAATGAAACACAAAGTTGTACCAATAATAATAGAATTATGAATTAACAGTAACTAAATCGAAGCATCTATACAGTGGATTAGATTTCGATATGAAACTAACCTAACCTATGTCATCAAAATCAAAGACTGTCTATCTCATAACAGTCTGAACAAGGATAGTGACAGACTTATTTTAACAT
>PYAF01006315.1:17530-29073 GCA_007407185.1 Glycine tomentella
TCATAACCTATCTTATGGCTTAATTCAACATATTCTCATCAAAGAATAACCTTCAAATAGCACGAAATTCAAGCCTAAATAATAACCATAATTTAGCATGTAAATTAATCCAACTCATTGATTAACTAGAGATTTAACTTCACCTACCTCAAGGGAGTTTGATTCTTGATATCCTTCTAAATGTTCCTAGTTCCACGTGGGATTCCAAAGTAGCAAGGCTTATGTTTTGCTTTTAGTCTACTTGAAAATGAAAGGTGATAAGGATATAGAAGATGGAAGGATGAAAAACAAAGGATGAAAGGGATGCAGCACTTCTCCTTGGAGAAGGTTTTGGGTGGTGGAGAGTGATGGAAAGAGATTGGGGAAACTTTGGGAGCTTTTGGGAGGCTTGATTCTCCCATTTTCGTGCCTTTGGAGCTTATATACTTGCTCAGCACCGCCTCCACTCGCCCAGGCGACTAAAAATAGCCTGTTCCACTCGCCTGGGCGAGTAGCCCTTTTTCTGGAATTTTCTGTCGTAGTGAAAAATTAATTTATGACGTTACAGACATTATTTGGACAATCCCAACGGTCAAAAGTTATATATATGGGTTAGAAAGCATGCTTTAAAATTTTAGGAAGATCCAACGGTTAAATCATCTATAATGATAATTTTACTAAAACAGGTTTTCGGGTTCAATTCAGAATCACTCCATTACACGCAATTCAAATAACCTCTCCATAACTTGACATCTTCTATACACCTAGGGATGGGAATATAAATTTTCTTCTTTTTATATCTTTTGATGCTTAAGAAAACCTTATTCCACTTTTGGCTTTCTGTCATAAACTATTCCAATAGTCTGTTATTTAAGAGTATTCTTCATTACCATCATAAAAATATCTATTCAAAATATCTAAGGGTGTTTTTATCTTTTCCAAAATATTCAAGGGCATTTATGTACATTTCTATTCTAAAATATCTTTCTAAAATATCTAAGGGCAGTTTGGTGATTTCCAAAATATCCAAAGGCGTTTTCGTCATTTTGACCTCAAGGGCATTTTTGTCATTTTCAAAAATGTCCAAGGGCATTTTTGTAATTTTCATCTTAAGGGTTTTCTAGTAATTTCTACTTTATGGAAAGAGTGAGATAGTTATTATTATTATTATTTTTTTTAAACATACTTCTATCCAATTATCATCACATTTTTAAAATTTTGGGGATGTTACATCAAGTTCTCCTCCTTGGCCTTGAGCTTCTTGAGCTTGTGATGGACCTCCATCAACATTCAACTTCATTGTCATCGTTTTGGGTGAGCAAATTAGCAATAGTCGAATTAGATGCTGAAATGTATAGCTTCAAAGGTATTTTACACATTGGTGGAATCACGATTGGAGGATTGATCAAATAATTCTTAATCCTTTCGAATGCATCCTGGATCTAAAATCAGCTTCATTAATCAAAGTAAAGGAGAAAACACTTGAGTTTTTCCTGATAAATTATATATAAATCTTCAATTGAAATTTACTTTACCTAACCAAGATTGAAGTTGTTTCTTATTCTTAGATGAAGTTTCTATTATTGCCTTGGCTTTATTTTTTTGAATTTTGATGTATAACAAATCCATGGCAATCACCTGCAGAAACACCAAAAGCACATTTGATAGGATTCATTTTCAATCCATGTTTTCTCATTCTTGCGAATGATGTTCTTAAGTGATTCAAATGATTTTCTTTCAATTTTGATTTAACAATAACATCAACTATGTATACTTGCATATAATCTCCTATTAAATCATGAAAGATCAAATTCATTGCTCTTTGATAAGTTGTACATGCATTTTTCAAGCCAAATGACATGTCTGTCCATTCATAAGTTTCCAAAGCATGATGACATCATAAGGTTGTTTCAATATATCATGTTCAACAATATAAATTTGGTTATAACTTGAGTAACCGTCCAATAAACTAAGAATTTCATTTCTTACTGCTGAATCAACTAACATGTTAGCAATTGGCAAAGGATATTCATCTCTAGGATTTGCTGAATTTAAGTCTCGAAAATCTATGCAGACACACATTTTACCATTTTTCTTAATCACAGGAATGATATTCGAAATTCAATCAGTAAACCTTACTATTCGAATGAACTTTGCATTAAGTAGCCTTTTGACCTCTTCTCTGATCTTGATTACCACCTATGGTGTGAATCTCTAAGAGATTTGTTTTATTGGTTTCTTGCCTTCTTTTATTGGTAGTCTATGCTCAACCAAATCTCTACTGAGACTAGGCGTTTCAACATAGTCCCACGCAAAACAATCTTTATATTGATGCAATAAGGAAATTATTTGCCCGTTGAGACCCTTGAGAAACTTACTAATGTAGGTTGGTTTTCAATTAGTCTCATCTGCCAAATTTATTTCATCAAGAGGGTCTTCAGCCTCCATTTTTTTATTGGTGGAGACATGAACTTCTTGAATCCCAGTGGCGAGTTATCATAGTATAATCAAGTTTCTGATGAACCTCTTTCGAAGGTTAATCTATGCTTTCACCTTGCTTGAAGTCACTTGCAAACATATTATCACTTCGATTGGTCTCAACTTCGAGCCTCGTTAGACTTTTTTCGATTTTTCCTTTTTCAATGGCTCCAACGTCCATCTCTTTGTTCTTTTTTTTGGATAAGTTATTTGTTTCACTGTTCAAGACTTCCTCTTTTTCCATTTTCTTTTCTTGATTGACCTCTAAGGTTGTATTTTCTATTGGGTTCGATTCTTCATTCGAACTAGCAGCCATGGTGGCTGCCATTAACCTATGTTTCGCTACGTAAGTCAAAATTTGAGCACAATAACTTGAATTTACGCCAGTTTTGGTCATGGGTGTTATTTTTCGTTTCTACGACCTCATTTTTCTAGATACCCCTTTCCCTCAAATTTCAATCCACAAAGGAATCATCGTTGCTCTTTTTGTTAAAATCTTCAATGTCTTCACTTCGAACGGGAGCAATTATAGCCAAAGCTTTAGTTGGCTCTTCAACAACAGACACATAAGACTCATAAATATTTTGATAAGCCTAAACAACTTCTAATTGACCATCTTCATTTCAGAAAAATAGGTTTTGATGAACTATTGAAGGCATAACACCAACTCCATTAATCCACTCTCTCTCAAGCAACAAATTGAAACTAGCTTGAAAAGGGACCACCATAAACATTATGGGCCTCCTGCAACTTCCAACAACCACTTCCACTACTATCATCCCATCAAAACTACATGATTTCCACTAAAGTAAGCAACCATAATGTTGTGCAGAATTAGATCTTCCAGTGACTTCCCAGACCTTTTTAAAATTGATCTAGGAAAAATATTGATTGCAGCACCTCCCATCCACCAAGACTTTCTTCATCCTTTGTCCTTCGACTATAGCATATACAATCAAAGGCTTCAAGTGTGCCTTCATTTCTTTCACTCAAGCGAGGTATAGGCCGCTCAATTGGGGTTATCTTTAGGGATAAAATAATCTTGGTTAAACCTCGCTAATTCTCAAACGTTAATGATGATTGCTTGCATTGGTTTGCCAAGGGATTGCAAATCAAGGCAAGTGATTTAGGGTTTATCGCCTGAGGGATTAGGGATAGAATACATTAGTGAATTGGGGATGAATGATATAATGACATAGAAGTGTGAGGAATTGTAGCAAATAAAGGGATTCCGAATACAATCTTAGCATCAAAACATTATTGTTTCCGTCTACAATTGTTATCACGTCAACAAATAACTTCTTACCTTTTCTTTTAATTTCTGTTATTAAATTTTCAACACATTAATCTCTTTAGAAAACTATCTTTTATTTTTTTGTTATTAGCTTTAGTTTTAGGTAGTTTAAAATATAGGAACACAAAAATATCTTTATCTGAAAGGTTTTAATTTGAATATTCATCCTTGCACTATTCACTTGGGAGACGACATGAACTTTAATTCAGTACTAGAATGGGGATTCGGTTACACTTGGCTGACATAAATCCTAACATAATAAAAACGTTAACAAGTCGTTCACTAATAAGAGAAAAGGTTTGATGAAAACCAAGTTTGATCGTCCAATAATAATAAGGCAATATTTTCGCAAAGGTTTTTTTTTTCAGTAAACACTTAGTTAGACACGGTGTCAAGATAAGATTAAAAATAATACTCAATAAAACAACTTAAGAGAGTCGTAGAAACGCTTGGTTTATACTGATTCACTCAAAACGAGCTATGACCAGCTCTCCTTTATGTAACTGTTAATCAAAACTTTGATTACAAACTAGTATTTTGTCCTGTCACTCCTAACTATACAAGTATTCTCTTTGTTACTCCTGACACACCCTTATATTCCCCATGAATCTAAGACCACCCAACTATTGTTTAATATTAAGCCACTCTTGGCTTTCACAAACGAAAGTTTGAATGAATACAATGATTCAACAACACTCAAAAACTAAATAAAAAGTAAAGCTCAAATACATAATAACTTTGCTTAGCAAATGATAGGCAATATAAATGTAAGTGCATCGTCCAGTAATTTATTGCAAAGTTTTGCCTTAAAGATCTTTTACTTGTTCCTTTTCTTAATGATTTTTCAGTAGTTTACTCTTGAGTAGAGGTTGCCTTTTATGGACTTTAGTGAAGGATCCATTATGGGATCAGTGCTAAGTCTTGATATGAATGTTGCCTCATATCTTGGCGCGAGGCAACGTGGAACGCTCTGATTGGAGAAGAAAAGAAAAAAAAAGTACAAAAAACAATACGTGTTCCTTATCCGCGAGGAAAGCGACCTCGAGAGGAATATTATATAAATAACTTCTGCTCTCCTCTATTTTATCCTTTCCATAAATTTCCAATGTTATCAATTTAAATAAAGAGAGGCAAAACTGAATTTCGTAAATAAAGATTGTGTACTTCCCTTTGTGGATAAAGTAGTCCTTTCGTACTCGATTGGATATCACTTATAAGAGTATAAAATGAGTATGTAAGTGATTTATATCAAGGGGATGCGAGTAATAAATACTCAGCGTATAGACACTAGTTTTCATAATTAGTGGACATGATTGATTTTACAATGCATTAGAGGTTGATTATATCTTTAGTAAAATAGGTTTTCACTTGTGAGTAGACACAAGCTTACAAAAGCTATAGAGGTGATATTATAGCATGTTAGCTCGTTTATATAGATTGTGTTGTTCACTTAACAACAACACATTAGATCATCAATAATTTATACTTTTGTAAACATCAAAATCAAAGGAAGGGTGGGTCATCTAGTGGTCCGTGGACCATCTAGACCTAATAGTCTCCCTCTTTTTTATGATTGCAAACAATATGAATTTTGTCATAAGATAGAAAAAGATAAGCATGATTATGAGTTATGTTAACATATCAGAGCATATATGTGTGTGTCTGTCTCTGTGTGTGTCAAAAGCTTGTACGAACTCCTTATGAGTTCTTTATCTTAAGTGCATAAACATATATAATAACAACGAAAAATGATCCAAAACCACTTTCATTAAGAGAATAGTCTGTTTTACAAGATCAAAATTTCATTTAACTTTCTCCCCCTTTTGTCATTAATCAAAAGACCAAGGGTTCAATGAGAGAAATGAAGATAGAACATCATTGTCACTCTTGAATTTGTGGTGGTGGAGAGATGGTGGTAGTGATGTTGGTTCAACAGATGGAAGAACATTGGTTGATGGGATTGGTTCAGAAACAAGTGGTAAAGGTTGGATAAGAGTTGGAAGTATAGGGGCAGCAACAACACCTAACATAAACATTTGAGCTTGTTATAGATTTTGGAGTAGAACAACACCAGATTGGAGAATTGTGTTGTAATATCATTCTGCGAGGATATCTTGAACTGCTCATGTTCTTGCCTATGTCATTCGACGAAGCAATCCATTGCTTGACCTATCATCTCTTGGACTTGATCCATGGTCACAATAGTGGAAAGAGCATAGTTGAGTGGAGGTTGACTTAAACTGGTAGAGAAAACAACAATAGCATCAAGTGCATCTTTCTCCTTGATGTAGCTTCATTTGTGGTTGCATATTGCTTAGACGCATGTTCTTTCTCTTGGTGTATAAACTTATCAGTTGTAGCTGCTTTGCAGACATCTTGGTCTTTGTCCATAACATTAGTGTTAGTGAGGTCAATAATGACCTCATGAACAATGTTGTCATCCACAACTTTGGCAGAAGCTTCGGCTTGGACTTTAGTAGCTTTTTCTTTAACAGGAATAACATAAACCAATTCTTCCTCCATTTTTGCTCTTCTTTCCTTATGAGAATAATGGAGCTAAGTCACATGATCTCTGAACTCTCTTTCCTCCATTTTGGTGACATCACAAGTGGTCTCATGAAAAATGGTGGAAAGGCTTTTTAAACAATCTATGAAAGAGTAATTATTGTCATCCTTGATGAAACACGCACAAGCATCATCAACATTGTGACTTCCATCATAACCAGATGAGGAGGCTTTCAATGTGTCAGCCCACACAAACTGATTCCAGAGGGTTGTAGCATTATGTGTCTGCAGATTGAACTAGCTTCTTTCCACTGAAGAGGGAACTTCATTTCTTGGAATAGTTCACCATATTGACCTTCATCTATCTTTTAAACATTTCATCATACAAGTAGAGTTTGAATCCCTTCTTTTTAGCAGTATCCCAAACAGGTAAGCGTAGAAACACCTTATCTACAACTATCCTGATGTCGATGGCCTTTGAGATGTGCAATCCAAATGGATAAGTAGTTGCTTCATTGTGAACATACATTTAAGTATGTAGTCATCAAGCACAGAGTAGTCTGCCAAGGTGGGGTCTAGGTCAGTTAGGTTAGCTGGTTGGAGCTTGGTCAAGGGCATCTATATATTGACCTTTTTCTGAAACTCAACCTTGGGGTGTTTTACCTCCTATGAAGGGTCCCTCTTGTGTTTCTCAAATAGATCCCGGGGAATACTATTTTTGAGTGTTCTTCTTGTCTTTGGATTTTGGAGGTTTCTCCATGCTACGTCCGGTGTGACCTCAATGGATGGACAAACACATTGTTAGGTTATAGGAGCCAACCAATGTGGTTGCATTTTGATAACAATTGATTGCACAAGACGTGTCCATTGAGGGTGCTCTAAATGAACTATGGCATTTGATGAAAGAGCCTTGAAGGCCTTAGATAATGTATGCACATAGTCATGCCTTGTCCATTTTGGGATTTAAACTGAAATGGACTCTCTAGAAATAGGTTCTCCTTGAGCTTCCCCATAGAAGGGAGATGAGGATTGAGGGTTACCTATAATGAATGCCAAAGGAAATCTTTGAGCATTCATTAAAGGTGCCTTCTTTTCCATAGTACTTCTGAATCTGTCCAAGTGTATGGGGATGTAGGTGGACGTTGTTTTGTTGCAGTGGACTGAGTATTGCGTAAGCAGAGATAAGAGCATCTTTAATAGACTCACTATCTAATGAGGATGAAGGAGCCCATTCCTTTTTGCCAATTATGGGAATAGATCACTCTTTGTCATCAAACTTGAGATTAGCTTTGGTGGCTCTGGTCTTGACTCTTTGTGGAACAATGAAAGGAATGACAACTTCTTTTATTGCAGGTGTTGTTTTGGTAATTCTTGCTTTCTTTGGGGAATGCGAGGTTTGAGCTTTGGACTTTTCCTTTCTTTTTAGAAGGACAACTTCAACGTTCTATTCTTCATCATTAATTTCATTGAGGTCTTTCAACCTCCGAGGAACAGTCTTCTTTGTCACTTTCTTCTGCAGGGCATTGACAACTAGAGGAGAAGGAGTGGACGCTTCAAATTGCTTATGCCTTTTTTTTGTTTTGTGCTCTTTGACCATCATTTCTTCTTCCTCCTCCTCTTCCTCTTTTTGGGCTTTATTCTTTGTCTTTTTCTTCTTCTTCTATTTCTTGTTCATAATTTTTTGGATCCTTTTTGCAATCACGAAGTTGTTTAGACCTTTGTCTTCATTCTATATAGCCTTGGCTAGCCTTTTCTGTTTCCTCCTTTTGATGGCGTTTTTGTCCTCCTGAGGAGCCTCCTTCAACTAGTGTTCCATCACCGCCTTCTTAGCTTTTAGGTTGGTTTTCCTAAATTTCTGCTACTTAGCAACAACCAAACCTTTTACTATGGTGGTGTGCTTAGAGTCTTCACCCATCCTGTCAAAGACATGATAAACTCCTTGATCCTAGAGTACTTTGTTTATCAGGGAAGCATAATAGATGTTGTACACTCCACCTGTCTTTCAGATTTTGAAGGATGTTGAGGTAAATGGTGAGGTAGGTCAAATGGAAGGTTTTCCATTAAATGGAACAGCATAAATTTATGAAGACAAACAGAGTTGTCTTCAACCCAACCTTGTGAAGAACACTCTTGTTAAGAATGTTTTTCCAGATTTTTGCCTTTTCACACATGAAGTTGTAGATGATGGTTTTCTAATCACTTGTTTTTTATGCATTCTTCTTGTACGGAGCCCTTGTAACATAAGAGTCATAGTTTTTATCCTAACTCGCATGGTATATACTCCTCTTAGGAAGGCAACTAATGGCCTTGGCTGTGGAGTCACTGGATAGAGTCACCTTTACTCCAAGAACCTTGGACACTATTACCTTGTTGTTCAGGAACTCAACATTTTTGTAGAACAATTTGACTAATTCTTTGTAGATAGTCTAAGACTCATTGAAAAAGAGCCTTGCCTCGCAGAAAAGTATTCTCTCGTTGAGTTTAAGACCTACCTTTTTCAGTTTAACAAAGTCAAAAAAATGCTCTACGTGGATGGAAGGCTTATTGTCAGTGTAGATGGAGGGCTCATTGTCAGTGTGAATGGTAGTGATCTCCAAAGTGAAAATGCTTTCTTTTGTGGGTGAGTTTGATGAGACCATGTAAGAAGGTCGAGGTAAGGTTTGTATACGTAGATGGAAGATGAAGTGTTTTTCTAATAGAGGGAAAAATGATTCTAAGAGTCTCTATTTAAGGGTTTATTATGAGCTTTTTAAAAAACAATCATTAGGCTCGTCATTGAAGAGCTGACTTAACAAAAAGCGTTACAATGATCTCTTACAGAAACACGACATTTAACTTAATAAATTAATGCAAATATTATGTGAGCGTCCATATGTTGAATGATGTTGTGTGTGCTAAAAGATATTGAATGATAGGTCCTTTGATGCAACAATGGATGACATATAGATATAAAGTCATTCTTTTATAAAAATCATTCCAAGTTGATTTCTTGACAAAATCATCATTTCTTTAATGAGGGGTTTTTGTGAAAATATCAACAAGCTAATCATCAGTGAGTACAAATTATAGATCCATTATCCTTTTCTAAACATGGTCTGTTGTAAAATGTTGCTTAGTTTCTATATGTTTTTCCTTTGAATGCAATGTTGGATTTTTTGAGACTTTAATGACAACTTTGTTATCACAGTAGATGGGAATTTTACTCTCATAGATGTTGTCGTCCTCAGACTAGTTCTATATCCAAAGGAGTTAAGCACAACAACTGACAAGTATTCTACTTCAGCAGTGGACAATGCAAGGATCCAGCCCAAGCAATGAGGAATTTGATTTCTAGCATAAATTTTGTTACTCTTCCATTGGTGATGTTCATGGACAACTAAATAATCAATCAATCCAAGGATCCAGCCCAAGCAATGAAGCATTTGAGTTCTGGTTTAATATTTGTGTGAGTGTTCATCTTCTTCAATCCTATTTTCGATTTTCATGATTATGAATGTGCTTAGGATTGAAAATAGATTAGGTTATGGATTCATTTTCTAATTTCAAATTTAATCACAGATTGTCTGGATGGTATTTCAATCTGATTTTTTTTATTTCAATTGATTTAGGGATTAATTCGATTGAATTACCTCTAGTGACATTAACTAAACTTTCACAATATGATCATTATATGTAGAACTATGATAATTTGAATTTCTTGATTTGGTGGATTAGATTGATGCTCTTAAATCTGTTTCACAACCTATTTCATCAATTATGTTAGTTTTTGCATTTTTGTTTGTGTTTATGCAATTTTTGTTTATTGTCTGCAAACCGTTTGTTGAAATTCCCCATATTGTTTTTAAGTGGATTGAAGTTGGAACTAAATCGAACTGTATCTTTGAGTCGACCTAGGTTATTCCTGTACTACAGAATCAATCCTAGTTTTTTTTTTTGAACAATTCGAAAGTCGTTATCACATACCATGCTCTAAGAGCTTGATTGAGTCTATACGAGGCTTTGTTAAGTTTAAAAACATGATGAGGAAGAGTGTCACGCTCAAATCCTGGGGATTGTTCAACATAAACTTCCTCTTGGATTATTCCATTTAGTAATGCACCTTTTACGTCCATTTGATACAACTTCATATTGCTATAAGCCGCAAATGAAAGTAAAATTCATATTGCCTTTATGTTGATTTGAAGGGGAACTACATGAAGATTCAAGTGAATAATCAAGTAACAATAAGGCTTGGATGTTTTGGCTTTCAACATGTCTCAAGGAATGAAGATTGAAGCTTGTGATTTAATGTAAAAGGAAAGAAAGCACTATGGTGATCCAAGCTTTGAATACATATCATTCATATATCATACAAGCATTGCATCATATTGATTTTAAGTAATTCATTTGAAACTTAAGAAAAAGCCAAGTATTTTGGAAAAACAGTCTAGTACTGCTTTAATCGATTACTGCCTCAAGTGAATCGATTATTTTGTTCATAAGCTTTCTGGAAAATCAAACATGAACACTTTAATCGATTACGCCATCGGATTAATCGATTACATGAATCTTAGCATACTTAAAAATTAGCCTTGTAACTGGTATAATCGATTACTATAGTACCGTAATCGATTACATGCTTGTTTGGAAAATACGGTCACTCTGGCTTAATCTATTACCACTGACTATAATCAATTATTTAGTTCAAATCATGTTTTGCACTCACACTGGCTTAATCGATTACCAAGGGATGTAATCGATCATCATTCATAAACATCATTTGTACATAGGTCTGGCTTAATCGATTACTACAGACTGTAATCGATTATTTTACATAAACAATTTTTTGCTCAGTCTGGTTTAATCGATTACGCGACAAATTAATCAATTATTTAACCTGTTTACTGAACTCCTGAGCATACCAAAGGTCGGTTTAATCGATTACAGGAGCATGGGGAGCATTTTTAATCGATTAATTCCGTTACTAAAATTACTATAAATTGAATCCTTGCCTCTTGTGATCAATAACGAACAGAGATTAAGTTTGAACAAAAACTATTCGATATTTTGAGCTTTCTAAGGTTTCACAAAGGCAAATTCCGGGTTCAATGAGTCTTGCTTCCATTGATTCATTCATGGGTCACTAAGGTGCTAGTGAAGCAAGCTTGTTCTATCACAAAGGCTTAGGAAAGCACTTCTGCATAATTGGTTTGCATTCAACCTGAGGTTTTTCATTCATATGCATTTCATTCTTGGATCATCAGGTGAATTCTTTCCTAGCTCTTTGTGAATGTTTAGTTTTCTGCAG
>PYAF01006315.1:44069-57021 GCA_007407185.1 Glycine tomentella
TTTCATTGCAAAAAGCCTTTATGATATTTATCACTGTTCTTCAATTAATTATTAAATATTAATGAATTATATACATTTATGAGTTAAGAAAAGCCTACATTAATAGTTCGTATTGAAATATTACTAGAATTAGTTATGTATATTTTTTTATTAATTTAAATATTTTTATTTTAGTTTGTATTTTCAAATTCTATTCAAATTAAAAAAAAAAACACATTCATATAATACTTTATATAGTTAACTATTTTCCTTTAGTTAAATTTTCTTTCTGGCATGAGAAACTGCCTGTTTGCAGGCCGATTAACCATGAACCATACAGTAACCGACCACCTCATTCATTTCTTCATTTATGAAGAAAGGAAAATATGAAAAAGATATCAATGATCTCTCAACAAGGTATAACAAATATCAAGAAAAAAAAATGACTTGACCAAAAATCTATATATTCACAAATCACAAATGGTACATAAGAAGAAAAGAAGCCTATGCATGCAAGTTGCAACCATTGAAGATCACGTGGACAGTTCAGTTCAACTCCTCAAGTTTCCATTTTCTTGTCCTCCGAAGGTAATAATATTCTGACTAATTTCTACACAATTAACCAAAACCTTCTCTTCGATCTTATCTTTCAATAAAATTGTGATTACATTATTTATCATTTACATTAATTTTTCATTTCTTCTAGCTCTTCTGTCCCAGCAAAGAATGGCTGCCAAATATTTCTCATCATTTGGACAACTTAACTCCGAAAACTAATTCATCTGAAAGTTATCTTTATTTTAATCATATAACTAGTCGATACCAGTTCTTCAACACCACAATACTTCTATTCTTTAATTTGTTAATGTTTATCTATGTACATACAGATGTGAAAGTCCAGAGGGAGAGAAATCAAGAGGGTGGTACCAAAATGAAATCGAGAAAATATTAAATTTGTAAGTTAAGAGAAATTAAGAAGCTACAAGCTAGGTCATATATATCTAATATATAGCTATCTAGACATAGCTTGAGAGTTATGGAATGTCACTATTATCGCCGGACGCCACCACTCACTACTGATCTTGGCGAGGACGAGTCGACCACAGAGAACTCATGGCTCTGAGACGATGGAAGTACTCAGAAATTGCCACCAAACACCTCGCGGCTTGGCGTGTTGTTAGAAGTTGGTGGAGACGGTGAATTGTCTGGTGCCTCAGATTATCAGCCTGTAAATCACAAAACAATTTCATCACTCTTCAGTTTTTGTTCATTAAACCCGTAAATATTAAATATAACCATGTACCATGTACATCAAATGCATTGTTTAGGAGTATTAAATATAACCATTTAAATTCTTTTAAAAGATAAATATTAAATAGTTTTCATATTTTTTATAAAATAATTTTTTGCTAGGTTGTAATGTTAATTTATATTTGTTAAAAGTTATATATTTCACAAAAAAAAAAGTTCAAAGTTACAAATTTATTTTATATAATAGATAATCAACCTTGAAATTGGCTTCCTTAAATTTTTCATCCATTTACACAGTCACTGAATCAAAATTATTAGAAGTTGAATAGTTTAAATCGCAGATGTATAGTACTTTTAAATTTTAAAAAATTAGATTTATATATCAAAATAAAACGAGTCATCTAATATTCATTTAATAATATTGATTAATTCCCTAACTATGTGAATGTGTAAAAAATCCGACCACAAAACCTGGTGAGAGTATAGGCTTAGGTGGAAATATGTAAGTGATTATAAAAGTACTATATGAGCTACATGGAATTTAGGAGCTAATGAACTGATAAATTTGTTAGAAGCCTAGTAGGTTGTCTGGTTCTGAAAAACCGAACTTGCAAAGTGCAAACTATACCCACTGATTTATTGATTAATATGATAAAGTTTAGCTATAGCTAGTCTAATTTAGAAACAAAGAAAAATGTATGAAGAGAATTTTTAGCATATGTACAATGTTGGATTGGGACCTCTTTCATTAAAAGCAGCCAGTAGCTAGTGGAAACATAAAGAAGCTGAATGTTATTTTTCAACTTTGTGACAGGATCTTAAAACATTGGATTAATTTCTGAATCCTAAATGACAAGAGGAAGAATGATAATCAATCATCCAGTCACACTAAAATATTGGACCATCAAGTTAAACCAGAAGATTTTCAAGTGATCAACTTTGTGGCCAGTATTAGATGAACAAATATTATATCTTCCCATCCCCTATTAAATGTTATTAATTAAGCAAAAACCAAAAAGAATTACGGTCAACTAAGAAACAGATAAGAAGACAAAAGAGAGATAATTTTTTATTTAATTAATTGACAGTTTTAAAATTGAGACAAGAGATATAATTTTATTTAATTAATTGAAAGTTTTATAGTTGAGACAAGATTGAAAATAGAATAATAGACAACAAATTTTTTAGTCATTGCTAAACAGAAACTACAACTTGGTCAAATTGAGACAGAACTAGCTTTCAGACTAATTAATAATGGAAAAGGTTTCTTGTGATAAAATCCATATTATAATCATTGCGATGATGTTGGCTACCTAAGGATTCCTCTAGTTTCTGTTGATATTATTTTGATAGCTTACTTATCATAGTTTCAAACGTATTCTTCGGAGACTTGTACTTAAAATTAATTATTAATAATAGAAATTAAGCATAGTTGGTGAACCGACCTAGTACCATGAACGTCATAAAGAAATTTAAGACATCTTACCATTGCAGTCATCTATTTCTACTTGTTTTTGTTCGTTTTCCTTGGGTGAGTGTTTGTAGTGGAAAGTTTTGGATCAAACATGTTCACACTTACGGTATACTAAACTATACCATATGATATGAGAACATTTTTCAAATAATAATTTTAAATATATTTTAAATAATTCAGCAAGAAATCCATTCCGTAATCAATGTAAAGATAATTTACTCACCAAAATAAATAAGCAAATCTCAAATTAATATATATTTTAACTTAATTTTATACTAGGCCATAAGTATATGTGTGTGAGTTTTTAGAAATAGCCAAAAAAGCAAGCTATGGTGACTGGTGAGGGCTCTATATGTTGTCTTAGCTTCAAGTTACGGTTACGACCATGACATCATAAAGGTATGGAATTCAAAACGTATCTTTCCACGAGGAACATATTAAAGAGGGACAACAAATTGTCTTAGACTCACGTGTATGTGACCAATGTGGTACACTTGCTATTAGTAATAACCTTGGGAATTCAATGTTAAATGTATTGATCAATTAATATCCTCACATTTTACTTATCAAAACAAATTGTTAATATCTTACAGGCCGTGTAGCCTATATATCCTTACTATGATACCTTTGCATGACCAAAGAAGTACTAAACTTTATCCTATCTTTTTGTGCGTGGTGTATAAATTAGTGTTTAATCCTAATTCAGAAGAACTAAAATAGGGCATATGGATTTTCCTACTACTTTCAAGCTAAACTACAAATCTAAACTACACACACGGAGAGTGGAAAAATTAAATCAACTTACCCATAGTATAAACTTGTAAAATTTTTTATTAACTCAAAATTATTTAATGTTTTTTTATTGTTGAAACAATTATTTTATGCTTTACATTTTATTTATATACATATAAAAAATTAATGCAATATACGTTTTAAAATTTTATAAAATTTCAAACTAAATTTATTATTATTGAGTTATTACATAATTTAGGTAATACTATATAATTATATATTGATAATATAAGAATAAATGCAGTTCATTCTGCTATAAGTTAACTCCTCTCTCTAAATTTAAAGTGAGAATCGGATTTTATAATCTATGTCTATATATAGATTCCATGTAATTAACCACCTCATCAGATGGTGAGACATGCATGCAATCGTAGTTGTTAATCAAAAGGGTTGGAGTAGGTCTCCCTACCCATTCAAAGAGGAACAAATTCTCGTTCCTTGCCTTACCTGACCCCCACGACATCAGTTACGGAATTAAACTTAGTAAAAATGTCACTGGGGACCACGAAAACTAGTTAACCAAGATCACACGCTCACAAAACTTACCCAAACCACCTCACCACAAATTCAACATGCATTGATTAACATTAGTTGTTTTTTTATGTAGAGAAGATTTCATATATGCACTCTTTTTTTATAGTGGTCGTAATAAGATCCGAATATATGACCTCATCATAGTATCTTAACCCCTCCATTAGAGCCACCCTAGTGGGTATATGTGCAGTCATGTAAAAAGTTACCACAAAATATGGTTATATAATGTAGTACTAGTCAAAGCATATATGTAACGTACCTGTCTGACAAAGCTTTCAAGGGTGGAGAGTTTGTTGATTGCCACAGCCATTTGTCCCATGTAGTTAGTCATATTTGGAGGGCACCACAAAGAGTCTGATGTTATAGTCTCTGAGAGAGATTGATTAAGAGCATCAAGCCCTTGGGAAAGAGCCTCTTCTGCCTCTTGTGTAGATTGTTGCAACCCACATATCCCAAGTATTTGTTGCTCCGTAAGAGGCTCAATTTGACCCAGAATTATCTATAATTAACACACATTAATTATTTATTCAATGAAACATATATCAAGTTACCAACCCCTCAAAATAAAAAGATATATATTAATTATATAATGATTATGTCATTGTCTAGGAGTTAGGTTCATTTTGTTCACATGTGTGACACACAATTTTGTGGTCAATGAAGGGTTGTTTACTGATTAGCCACATCAGAAAGAAAAAGGTGTTATGGAAATTGAAAAACTTCATTCCCATCAACTAGAGACGAAGAAGACAATGAGAGATAAAGACCCGTGCCACTTTGCTATATTCTTTAATTTCCTTTCTTAGTCGGGCTCTGATTCCAACCAGAAATTGAAGTGAAAGCTATGGCATAACGGGAATGAAGCCTAACTCTACCCAATATCGGAAACCATTCATGATATGATACCTTTAACTCCATATCCATTCATTGATGACATTAAATTCATCGCCCTTAAATTTTCTTTGGAAGCCCCCACCGACAAGTCAATGGATTCATATGATCATCTTCTTCGAAAGTTATCTAAAATTAGGAATGAATCCAAGAAAGCCCATCTTTTTCATTATTTTATATAAAAAATATCTGGACTCTACTTCATTTATAGAAAAATATTTAATAATCTTACAATTTACTATATAATATGTATGTTCAATCAAAGTTTGTTCATTTTTGTTCTTTCCTTAAATTGTTCTCCAAATCTATCCGTTTAAAATCCAAAGAATAATTTTTTTTTCAACAAAAAAGTTAAAAAAGAAGAAGAAAATATTAAGTGGGGCACATTAAATTTAAAGGGAGTCATAAGACAAGATGGTTATGGTTAGAGGAAGGACATAAGGATTAGAGTGATAAAAAGGTTATAGATTTGAATTTTCCCACTCATATATAATATACTAATAATTAGTATTTGTGGATAAAAAAAATAACATTAAATGGGATACATTAGAATTTAAAGGGAATCATAAGACAGTTTGGTGGTTACTAGTTAGGGAGATGGACACAAGGAATAAAGTGATAAAGAGATTATGAGATTGAATTTTTTTACTAACGTAACATATTACCTAATAATATTTGTAGATAAAAAAAATATATTAAGTGGCACACGTTAGAATTTATATATATATACCTTGATCAGTTCAGATGGCCTGAAGCCACCAATCCACATGAAGTAACGTTCAGCTGGGGTTTTCCACACGCCAAAAACAAGGTGGCATACATCGGTTTTGGCCACCATGCTCTTCAGGTTCATTACTTGGTCATAGTGAGCCAAGCAATTGTCCACATATAAACGAAGCTCGTTTTCGTGAAGGTGTTCTTGGAGTGCAGCTCTTAGCTCGCACACTATGCGGTGGTGCTCCTCTAACCATCTCGCATATTCCACGTCAAACATTGCAGCCTCTGAAATTAATTATTAAATGCACAAAGCTATATGTAAAATACGCTAATGTCATATTCATATAGTCCAAGACAATATATATTAGAAGTGTTTTATTTATAATTACAAATAAATAATATATACAGGCATATTTATACTGTCAATTAATTATAAATTGTTATGAATAATAAATTTATTATTTTTATAATAATTATCTTAAAAATTATAGTGTATAAAAATTAACAATATTAATAACTAACATTTATCAATAAAAAATTACTAATAATTTTAAATTTTATATAATTATAATATATAGAAATTAAACTCTATAAGTATTAGAAAGATCACCTGAGCTAATGCCACTCATGGCCATAGGAAAGCCTTGCTCCCCTCCCAGAATTGCATTTCCACCCATTAATATGCCCTAAAATAGAAACACGCAGTACTTGTTAGTGCTATAGCAGTTCGAAGTTAATTGCATTATTGAAAGTTCGCAACACCATCATGTCATGCGCATTTATAACATTTTATATGGTAAACGATAATTTAGTTAAAAAAAAATGGTTTTCTTTTCAAAACTTTGTGTGTATATATATATATACTAAACGCGTGTTTGTCTTGTCTAATGTATTTAAGACAAATAATCGTTCATTCTTCAACTTTTTGAGCATATTTTAACAAAAAAAAACAAAATACTTTTTTCCAAAAATAATGTATTCAAGCAATGCACCAAGTCTGTGCCGTAGAGAAGAGGTTCTTCCTTACCTGAGCTCTAGCACGTTGTAACTCTTGTTCTATCTGATTAAGCTTAATCCTACTTGACTCTAGTTGCTGAACGTACGCCTGAGAGAGAGAGAAACACAAATAAATCGGTTACAACAATTTATTTATAGCTCAAAATTTAAATAGAAAGAGAGAACCGTTGACAAGTCTTGCCTAAAATGTGCATTAACAACACACAATACTTGAGATAAAATAGTCTTTCAGGGGAATTCAATGTACCTTTTTCCTGAGCCTGCTTTTCCTTGCTGCTTCTCTATTCTGAGCAAGTCTTCTCAGTGTCTGTGCACACCGTTTTGAAACCACACATTATCAGCTTTAATTACCAAATCCAAAACAAAAACATATACTAAAATTATAAAGAAATGAAATTAATTATCAGAGCAATCAACCTTAGGATCTGGTGTTTTGGGTGCTTCCTGCTCAGAACTTGATGTTGTTCCCTTGCGATTGCCCTCTCGCTGATATAGCACATCCATATTAAAGAGGTGGTTAGTGGAAAAAAAATGGAAAACAATATTTTTATACATACATAAAATTGACAAAAAAAAAAATAATAATAGTGACAACATAATTTACATGTAATTTTTAAAAATTCATGAATGAAATTTTAGTAACGTCAACATTGATAGTAACAACGTAATTTATATGTAATTTTTAAAAATTGATCACTGAAATTTTAGTGACGTTAGTATTAATTAATGCAAAAATTATTATTAATAATGAAAATTTTGTCGCTAATGCATTAATTTCTTGTTGTAATTAACGTTTCTGATATACTAAAGGTTGTGAACCTTTACAGCTTTGGGTGGCTCAGGTGCAGCGGGGGCTTCAGTGTGTGGTTTGGGCTTGGCCATGGATGTCTCTGGCTGTCTATTTGAGCCAGTACTGGTTTGTGTGGAGGGTAATCCCGTGTTAACCTACCAAATACATAAGAAAAATATTAAAATGTTACTTAAGTAGTAGAAGCTAGCTAACACATGGAATAATCAAGATTAGATATATAGCATTAATTAATTGACAATATACAATTTGAGAGTGGGTTATTAATTATTATGATATCACGATACCTTGGAATTGGATGGTGGTACTGCGTGCATAGGCTGAGATGGGAAAATGTTGAGAGTTGGTGGTCGCCTCATTCCTGACGATGAGTTCTCTGCAGGGACACATACAAGAGCAAAATTCAGCATCATCAATTATATGTAAATATATATATATATATATGACGCAAACAACGCAAGTAACTTATATACATGTGATCATAGAGAAATTGTGAGAAATAAAAAAAAAAGAGACGTGTTTAATTTCCAAGAGACAAAATGATTGCAAAACAACACAAATAAGAAACAACGGAGGTGTGGGAAATTGTCATGCATATGTATATCTCTAGCCAGAAGGAGGAGAGTGGAAAAGGTAAAAGGGAGAAAAGAATTAATGTCCTATGTGTACCCTTTTTCTGTACATGGGGAGATCGTGAATAAAATCAAGAAAACTAAGTGAGTGAGTGAGTGAGAGGAACAATTTTTCTTTTTCCTTTTTCCACTCCATTTTTTTTGCTACCCTTTTTTTTTCTTCTCTGCAAGGATCCGGTCAAACAAAGTACAATACGGTAGATAAGATATGGATCTCCTGAAACATGCCTTTGCTGTGACCAAAACAAACCTTGCCTTAGAGAATCTTTCAAACTGAAATGAAAGAAAGCAAGAGAGAAAGTGCCCCTCTTTCTGATTTTGAACAAGAAGATCGTTGAAAGCCAAAAGAAATTTGTTGTATGCCTTTAATTATGTGAGTGTTATAGAGAGAGAGAGAGAGAGAGAGAGAGCTCACGTTTTTGGTCTTGAACACTAGAAGGGTCAGCCTGACCATCAAGATACAAAAAAAAGGCTTGATCCAATTCCCCTAAATCATAAGCTCCAGAATCTTTGCTTCTGTCCACATAACATAAACACATGTATAATATAATCATAAAGAAAATGAAAAGAAATAACATTAATTAAAATAAATAATATAAAAAAATATAATTGGTATAACATTTGTTCTCTTCTAAAACTGGATGATATATCCCTTAGCTTTGCAGAAAGTGTATGCACTAATTTTATTAGTGATTATTACTCACAAGAAATTTCCTGGGATAGAGGCTGATGAGGAAGATGGCATCATCCCAAAAGAAATTTGTTGGTCTGGTATTTGATGATGATGAAAATGATGTTGTGGTGGCTGGTGATGAAGATGTAAAGGTGGGGGGAGTGGTTCAAGTTGAGTTGTTGTTGAGTTGGTACTTCCCTTAACACTTGAAGAAGCCATGATATTCAGAGAAGAACCTAAAAACTTTGTCTCTTGCTCTTGTTCTTGTTCTTGTAGTGTTTCTTCTTCTAATTTATCAATAGCTATGGAGAACCCCATATTAATGGTGGAACCGCCTTCTGTTTTTTCCCACTTAAAACCATTTCCTTTGTCCACGCAAAGAGATTTAGAAATATAGAGAGAGAAAGAGAAGAAGGGATATGGGAGAGTCGGTTATAATTAAAACTTGTGCTGTGATCAAATAGTTATAGAGAGAGTGGTGTAATTGAAGAGAGAAAATAGAATTGAATGCTTGGAAACAAAAGACAAAGCTTCTTTTCTCTCTGATCTTTTACATCTCTAGCTATCCCACCCTTTTCTCGCTCATCTTTTTTGCTGTTGCAATTTTATTATTCATACAAAGCGGTTCTCCCAGGATATCCTCTTCAACTCTCTCTAGAAAAAATATATAACTAAGAGCACAAGAAAGGGTGTTTTATTAGGAATAAAATCTTAATATTTTAGCATCTTATATTTTTAGGTAAATATTAATTAGTATCCTTAAAACATTTGTTACAAAAATTATAAAAAACAAAATTATTAAAATATCCAAATTTTATTGTTCATAATTTTTTATATTATTTTTACAATAAATATGTTCTCTGATTATTTTCACATTAAATATTTTTTCTTATAATTTTTAAATAATTTTTTAAGTACAATTGACAGTAAGACTCTCTTTTTAAATGAAAGTTCATGCATGTATCACCCTGAGATAACCCTGTTCAAATAAAATGGAATAATATACTTACAAAATTTTCCTTTGGTACATTTTATTATATATATATATATATATATATATAAGTTTCATCTTGAAATTATTAGTGGTTAAATTAAAATAATTTCATAATCATTAATCCACATGATTAATATTGATCTTGACATTTTAATTTATAAACTCATTTTATATTATTCTTTATTATTATGTCTATCATATTTATGATTTTTTTTTCAAAGTGTATACATTCAAAGGAACGTGAAAAAATGTTTGTTTTCTAAGAAAAAACACGTTTGTTGGGTTGAGAAGGAGATTACTGGTGAAATATCTTCTTGGGTAGCTCTCTAATTTTATTGGTGAAATTAAATGACCAAAAAAGTCTTCCATTGTGTTCAACTTTTACTGTTGACGTTTCCATGCAAACTTACACGTAGTTCCTTGAGGCAGCTCTGTCCATTGGATCATAACTTAGCCAAATTTGTTTTTGATACATTTTTTCTGCCGTCTCTTGTTTTTGACTTCTCTGCACTTCCCTCTATTCATAAAGATTTCTATGTTTTTGGCATTTTATTCTTGTGTCGTCTCTTTTTAAGAATATTTTCTTTATAGCTAATAATAATAACATTAATTGCGTGAATTTTTTACTCGTTGTAGTCCCTTGTTATCTTGGAGAGGTAATTAACATTCGCAAACCTTAATGATTTCGACGGAGATATTAAATTATATTCGCAGATGTCTTATTAATTAAGACATTGAATAAATTCCAGAACGATATATTCCTTGATTTTGAAAAATAATTTCTCGCAAGTTGAATCGTATAAGTCGTTTTTAAGATTGACGAGGAATATCTATAGAACAATTACATTATAGTCATAAGAAACTATAGCTTGCTGACGTAAGCTATCTCTACATGGTAGATATGGTTGAATATTTTAATTTTATCATTGTTCTGAACTTAGATAAAAGTGACTTTGTCAAGAAATAAAATAAATAATATGTTGGATATCAAAACTTCGTAATTTCCCAACAAAATTTCAAGGCACTGATCAAATATACGAATTCTGTTTTCAGTTCCACACCTTTAGATTGCAGTCGCATAATGATACTTGAAGACTAGTAAGCGAATGTCAATGAGAAATTATTAAAATATTCCTACAAGAAGTTTCTATTTTTCTTTCACCACCAAAATCATATGCAAATGTAAGATTGTTAATTAATTAATTAATTAATTAAAGTCCGTCAAATATTGTTCTTGGAAAATCAGGGTTAATTATTTAATAGGTTTAATTTTTTAATACTAAATTATCTTTCTAATTTCAATATAAGCTTTTTTTAGAGGTAATTTCAATGTAAGCTATTATTTTAAAACAGAATGTTATACGCACACCCGCTAAAGTCAATACCTCTAATAATTCTTAATCAATGAAATTTATTTAACCCCTTGTTGAATTAGTTGCAATTGTTGATAGGACCCTTTAAAATATCTAACGTCTCTCTATTAATTTAATTTTTATATATTTTTATTAATGAATATAGTCAACATAAACTCAACAATAAAAAGGAGCGGGGCGGCGCTGGAAACACGTGCATCGGAGTAATGGACTGATATGATAAATCATGGGGTTCAAACGGATGATAAAATTTAGGAACATAAAATGAAACTACCATTCGGACCCGAAAACTATTTTTTAAAAAATATTTTAAATTATCAAATGATTTCAAAATTTTCATTTATATTAAGATTTGTCAAATTTTGAATATTTATTTTTTAAATTATTTTTCAAATTTAAAAAAATTATTATTTTTCCTCCTAATCCAAGTATATATATATATATATATATATATATATATATTTCATAGTTATTCAGTAGAAAAATTATGTATATTTTTCTTATAATTTCAAATAGTCTTCTTTTAATTTATATTTTACTTAAATAAAAGAATTATTTAAATGTCATTTTTTACCATTATGTTTGATTGTTTTTTATTTTGGTACATTAAATTTTAAATATTTTATTTTAATCCTTTTTATTTTCAAAAATTTTATTTTTGTACATAAAGTTGTAAGATTTTTATTTTGATCTTTTATGTTTTTTAAAATTTTATTTTGATCATTTTTTTATTTTCATTAAAAATATTAGTACTATGTCAATGTTTTATATTTTGATGGACCACTAAATATAAATAAAATAACTAATTTAAAATAGTGGTAGATAAAATAATTAATTGTTCCAAAATTTAAAATATTGATGAAGCATTAATGTTTTTAACGAAAAACAATAGAAAGAAACCTAATGAAACTTTTGAAAATATAAAAGATTAAAATAAAATTTTTAAAACTTAATATAAAAAAAGAATAATTTTGAAAATATATAGTACCAAAATAAAACTTTTAAAGTTTAATGTACCAAAGTGAAAAAACACTTTAAATATAATGTAGAGGAAACTTCCTCTCCTGCCTCACTTTATTTGTCACTTTTAGAATCAACATCAACAATAACTTTAATTCAAGTTAATTGGGATCGATGATAGATGAACCTAATGATAGATACAAGGAGGTTGAAAAAAAATAAAAGAAAAGAAGAGGGAAAGATGAAGAAGAAAATGACTAAAAAAATGGACCATATGGAACATAGAGATAACAATGGGTCTAACCATCCATCAAGTTTATAGCTTTTATTCATTCCATCCTAAGACATACCGTTCGTCAATCTATATCTCATTCCATTAAGTCTTGTTTAACTATTTTTCCCCATGTAAGTTTCGGTCATTTATCTCTCTTTTTGTCGAGGTCTTAGTAACAAACTTTTGTTCTTATATGAGCATCTGATGTGTTGCAAACACATCTTATTTCTAGCTTAGTTTTAGGTTATATTTTAACTAAATAGTTAGGAAATAGTTTCAAAATTAGTTATTTTTAGTAGTTTTAATTATCTTAAGCAAAATTAATATCATTTAAGCATTTGCAGGCCAAAAAGAGGGACTCAAGAGCAAATAAAAGGGGGAAGTAAGTTCTGGAGAGCCGCGCGTATCGCGCCAAACCCGCGCTTGTAGCGTCAAGTGCAGAGTTGAAGAACAATCACTGGAAGACACCACGCGACAAGCGTGGAATCCACGCGACCAGCGTGGAGGACCCGAGAGTACCACGCTTGTAGCGCCATTATCACGCGAGACGCGTCAAGACCTCAAGGATTAAGGGTTTTCTCCT
>PYAF01006315.1:57121-72270 GCA_007407185.1 Glycine tomentella
AAAGGGATAAATCGCTGGTTATGCTTTATTATGCTCTAGGGTTTACGAATTTAGGAAAGATTTATCATGTGTGTGACATAAGATAAGAAACCAATCAAGTGAAGGAGGTAGGAACAAAAGGGATTGTGCCTGACCACAATTGTTTCTTCCATTGGTAACTTCTTTTATATTTTTATTGCATTTAAATTCTGTTGCTATAGTCAACCACAACTCAACAACTACTTCTTTATTCTTATTTTTCTGTTTTTAATTCCAATCATTTAGAATTAATATTATTGTAAAAATTATCCCAATCCCTGTGGAGACGATAACTCACTTACCTACTTTATTACTTGTTAACGATCGGTGCACTTGCCGTATACATTTGCCGTAATCGCGCAACAGCATCTAGGGACTGTCTCATTACGCACTCAAACCACCAAATCTATGTTGCCTCATATTTTAACTCGTTGGTACTATTGCTACCTTTCATTGAATATCTTCATTTTTTATCTTATTCATCTTCGTAAAACCACATATCCACATTACTATCATTATTTCTTCTACCCCTATTTTATGCCCATGTTACATATGTGCTGGCCAACATTCAGCTCCATATAACATTACAGGTCTTACAATTATTCTATATAATTTTCCTTTTAACTTAAGGAGAATTTTACAGCCACACAACAACTCAGATGCACTATATAATTTCATCTACCCTACTCTTTTTTTTATGATTTACATCCTTATCAATCTCTTCACCTTTTTGCAAATATTTTCACTTTTAGAATATTTAATTAAAATTATTTCTCATTTTAAAATATTGAGAAATTAAGTACTAATTATCTTTTTTCAATAATACCCTCAAGTAATGTATATCATATTAAATACCCTAATAAATGTATGGATTCAAATTCCCTACTGGCGAGGTTTAATGTAATTACACGCAGTCAATTAATTCCTTAGTGTTGGACGAATCTTATGCTCAAGAATAATTCATTTTTACTTTTCAATTTTGAGAGCCAAATGACATCGTTTGTTTTTGGTTAAAGGGAAGTAATGACCCCACAGACCTAACAAACACATACACATAAAAACTTGCATTTTGACACCATCAATCTTTGCTTTCATTCATATTCTTTAGTTATATTTTTCATCCAATCATCTTGTTAATCAATCTTCTTCATTCTCGATCTTGACACTTTTAGCACTCTACTATTGCATCAAAGAGAGGTTACAAGCTATAAATTATCCTCTCTTTTTTCTACCTAGTTTTACTTTACAGGCTATATTTTATTTGGAACATTTTCTCCTTAGTTTAGTTGAGTTTATTTATGGATATTTGACGTCTTAGATTTTTTTCAATGAATTGCTACTTTGTCATAGATTTCCATTAGTTTTATGTTTTTACGTTAAACATCAAAAGTTTGATCTAACAATGACCATGAGTAAAATATCGAGCGTTGGCATGGAATTTGACAATGTAGATGCAGTCTAGGAATTTTGGATTGAATGTGGTAGAAAAATTGGTTTTGGAGTTAGAAAACATTACTTGAACAAAAGAAAAGATGGCTCCATTAGATCATACAAGTTTGTTTGATGTAAGGAGATTAATCAAATGGCAAACAAGATATCCTTTTGGGTCAAAAATCTTAAGACTAAGATAAGAACTGGATGCAAAACAATAATTGCATTTAGTGAAAAACATGGAAAGTTTATTCCATGAGTTCACGAAGACCCATAACATAACCATCCTTTACTACTAGAAGGAACAACACATAGGTCAACATCACATAAAAAAAAAATATCTAAATTTCCAAGATTATGAGATTGAAATGATAAAGGACTCTAGAATGATGCAAAAGGCTTAATTTCAGCTTACAAGTGCACACATGGGAGGTAGAGCTAATCTTGGTTATACAAGACTGGATGCCAAGAATTATGCAAGAAGACAATGTACGATGATGTTTGAAAAAGTTGATAGTCTCATGCCATATTTAAAATAAAATAAAATTAGACAATCCATCATTTTACCATGCTTATCAAATGGATTGTGATGAACAAATCACAAATCTATTTTTGGGTTAATGCAAAAAAAAAAAAAAAAAAGAATCTTGGAACATGGGTATTTTGGTAGTGTGGTTTCTTTGGATATAACATATTGTACCAACCGTGCTAATCATTTAAATTGGTTTTTCAGGCTTCAATCATTATAGGGGCACAATCATTTCTGGAGTTTCATTGTTATATGATGAAATTGCTAAATCATTTAAATGGTTATTTCAAACATCCTCGAAGCATATGAGAATAAAAAGCCTCAAACTGTGTTCACCAATCAAAACCGAAAATGGCTAAAGCACTAACTAAAGTGATGCTAATTAAAGACTAAAATGGGTTATGTTCATGCCTCTATGCAAAATGAATTCATACACCTTTGTAACCTGATGAAAAGATAATGTCATTTCTTAATTGGCTTTAGAGGCGTATATACAATTATGACAATGAATTAATGTTTAAGGCAACTTGGAGCAAGTTAGCTACTAATTTTAATGCCAATGAAAATAATTTGGTGAAATAATCAATGTAAGTTATCAAGCAAAAATGGATAGCATGTTACATGAAGGAAGCATTTACCTTGGGAATGATAAGCAATCAACTTAGTGAGAGTTTGAATTTAAATTTTAGGCATACATGAGACCATGCATACATCAATATCGTCTAATTCTTTAAACATTTCCAAAGAGTTGTAGAGGAGAAATAGTATAATAAGTTAGTATGTATATATGAGTATTGACATATGCGACCAACGTTGAAATCTGAACATTTTCAAATACTAATTCAACTCACTCAAGTATCATGCCTATATTTTTTTATCGATTTCATGATGAATTTAACTTATTTGTAGTTGTTTTCATACGAGAAGGAAATGTATTTGAATTGCCATATTTTATCACCCTGGAAAATGACGGATTCACATAGAGGACTATGGGGATAGATGCCCCCACTAACTGAAAGTCTCTTATATAATATTCCTATATCTATTATTGCATTATAAAGCCGCCATAGATAAATAACATTAGTATAGTATTTTAAAGTAAAACTTAAATTTTGATAAAAAAAAATGAAACTCAACACACCCTTTTATCCTTTCAACTTTTTTATTTATTGTATGTTATTGACATTTCCTATTCTGAGAGAGAGAGAGATTAGTTACATAAGAACGATGAATGAATTATTTATTTAGTTACTTGCATAAAAAGAGAGATTTTTGCGGATATTTAAAGTGAAAAAAAAACATCAATTTTTTTGGAATATGAAAATTGATATATAATATTTATACTTTTAAAAGTGACACGTTAATATTTTTAATGCTATAGATTTATGTACAAATATTTCCCCTGCAACTTAAAATTTTTGGATCTGTCCCTGCCTAGATTGGTGGGGAAGGAAAGTGAAAAGTGTTATTTGATGTGACACAATTCTTAAGATCATATAGTTGTAGAAAGTTTAGACTTTTAGAATACTTTGTTGACATACATTAATGGTCTTTGAGGTAAATGATGTTAAACTTTTTCCTGATCAATACATCCTTAAGATGTTGACAAGAGATGCTCGTAGTGGTATTATACTTGATGTGAGAAGAAATAAGTTATGCATTATTGGTTTAATGAAAACCGCATGTGCAAGATAGTTGTCAAGTAATAATTATCGAATCCATTTATGGACTAGGAAATTATTGCAATTAAAATAGAAACTAAACAATTGGGAAAAAGTTTAGAATTGATTTGGAAAATATTTAAGGATTTGATTAAAAATATAAAGTTTAGATAAAATAAAAAAAGATTTGATTGGGATTAAATTCAAATTCAAAAAATTCTGGGATCGAGGTTTTGCTTTGAGTTTCTTGTTCAACTAATCTAATAATTCAGAGTTCTTCCTCATTCTCTTTTAATGGTAAATTAATTTAAAGTTATCTTTGCTTTCTTTCAAGAAATGAAGATGTGCCTAATTGAATTAATTCCTATTGTTGTGGTGCCATGTTCAATTAAACCCTTTATGCTTTTATTAATTCATTTTATCCATCTAAGATTAATCCTACTATCGTGAATTAAAACCTAAGCTCTCCTCTTATGGTTCTAACATCATGCAAATGATGATCAAGCGTCAAACATGTATAAAATTGATAAGAGAAGAATTAAAAGAACATAATTGAAGAAAACCTCAAAATATCTAGGTTAACATAAACAAATGTCAAGGGGTATGCCTAATCCTAGAACAAGTTGGATGACTTCTCACACATGTTCATAGAAACTTAAAAAAACAAGAAAAAGAAATAACTACAAAACAAAATAAAGAGAGAAAGAGAAAGAAAAATCCTATGTGCTCGCTCTATGTCGTCAATGCCTCAATAGTTCAGTGTGCCTTAATCAGAGTCTAAACCCTATTTAAATCTATGGGTCCAAAGTCTCTAAAGCCCAAATACAAAATATAATTAAAAATAACAAAGCAGAAAACCTGATCGTGCTAACGCCCCCATGATGATGGTCATGGGGCTATGTTCTTCCTAGAAATATTATTTGGGCTCCAACTTTAATGTCTAATCAATGGGTCATGATTCCAATCGCTTTTTGTGGTCTTCTCTACAAGGTATAGCATAACCTCATTGTTTTTAACTGTTTTCAAGTCTCTTGTGCTCAAACTTTCTTTTTAAATCGTTCATGTGAAAATTGATCTTGGAATGACTAAATTGAAATGAAAACATGGCAACCATTGCGGCAAGTCCTAAAAGTATGAAACACTAAAATTAAACAAAAGCAAACTAAAAGATATAAAAAAAAATTCAATATATCCTATATAAAATGCTATGCAAAGATGACCTAAAATGGAATCAAATATCCAAAGTTAACTAGCATACAACAGTACAAGAACCTTTTCTCTAAGATGATTAGATTGGAAGCCAATTTATCGAGTTCTGCAAGGGAGTACAAGCTTGTATATAAGGTTGTAGATGACTTGAATAAGTTGGTGAAGGAGATTCAATTACAAGGAAAAAATAATTGTCAATGATGAAGGTGATGTCCCAACATTAACAAAAGAACATGCAAAATAAGCCAAAGGGTCTAAAAATATTGACTTAGGTTAAAGAGATAGGAAAAAAGAGTTGGGTTGAGTTTGAGTATAAATAAAACGAAAAGCTCATATTGTGAAACTTTCACCAAGTCCAAGATTTGGGATATATAAAGTTATATTTAAAATAACTTATATTTTTCCTTGATTACTAGTATTGTGTTAATTTTAATGTTTATTATTTAAGGGAATTGAATATCTAACCAAGTGGATTATGCAACATTCAATTTGACACATCCACCACAGGAATTCAATCAAACAAATAAAAACCAAATTAGTTTCACTAGATTTCTCATGGTATAATCTGATATGAATCAACTATTAGATCGTCTTGAAACAAGTAAAGGATAGAAAAAAGAATTTTGTTTATTCAAAAGGAGTCACTTGAAGATGAACAAAGAATCAAGCTCAGATGTTTTGTGCTTTCAACATGCCTTGAAGCCTTGGAAATCAATTTGTGATTGTTGTAAAGGGAAGAAGCTATCTCCGATGATCCAGTGTGCATATCATTCATATCATTCACTTAGGATTGTTAGATTGTGTGTTAATACAAAAGCAATTGATAATTAAGGCAAGTTTAAAACCAAGTTTTTGGAAAAATAAGGTTATGCTGTTTTAATCGATTACAGATAGATAGGAATCGATTATTTTGTTCTTTGTGCCTTCTGGAAAACTTTCTAAGAACAATTTAATCGATTACATATCGGATTAATCGATTACCTAGGCTAAAATTAAAATATTAAACTCTCTATCTTAATCGATTACAGAAGGTTATAATCGATTATATACTATGCCTGTGTCAAACATGCTTTGCTGATTTAATCGATTACCAGAAATAGTAATCGATTACATAGTGCATTTGAAAATGAAGAGCTTCCTGTTTTAATCGATTACATGACGGGATAATCAATTATTATGTTCATAGCTCAAACCCAGAACAAATCTTAAACATTTTAATCGATTACATTCTTGAATTAATCGATTACATATGTTAAATAATCGATTACAGGAGCGTATATAATCGATTATTTTCAGTTAGAAGTCTGTTATAAATAGAACCCTTTGCTCTGCTGAGTTAAAAACTTGAGAAATTCGAATTTTGAGCATTCATAAGAGTTCTTAACTTTCTATTAGTGATTTTTCTGGGTTCACAAAGTTCTTGCCTTCACCAAAATTCATATGGGTTATTGATTGATTGAGTGAAGCAAAATTTGTTTTCAAAGCTTGAGGAAAGGGATGTTCTAAGTCTGTAAATCTTTCTTCAACCTGGTGAATCATTCATATGCATATTATTCATTGGATCATTAGGTGACTTCTTTTTTTAATCTTTGAAGTTGTAAATTTGTTTTTAATTTCTGTAGTGACTTGTCTATTGTAAATGAGTTTCTTGCTTGTTAACTAGAGATAGAGTTTCGCTGGGGGTTTGCTGAGTAGTGTTCTCAGTGGGTTGTCTCTAAGAATCTAATAGTGTTTTAGATTTCTGAACTTTATCTAGGGTTGATAAAGAGAGGTTTTGTAATAACTTGTAAGAACAGATATTTGCAATAGTAGAACTCCATTCTAGAGTTGAGTGGAAGAAACTGGATGTAGCTTCATAGTTTTTGAAGTGAACCAGTATAAATTGTGGCTGATCTTTATTCTCCTCTCATCATCTCAATATTGCTTTGATTTGTGAATCATATTTTTTACACAGTAAGCTTTCCATTTGTCTATTGATTTTCCTGATGGAGGAATTTGATTGAATATAAAGATTCTTAATTTCAAAAGTTTTTTTAAGTAATAAAGATCCTGTGGAAACTCTGATAGTAAAATTTTTAAATACCAAGGTTCAACCAATTCACCCCCCCTCTTGGTTGTATTGAAGTATTCCTATCATTTTCAAATTTGACCCTAACCGCGACCTGTCGATAGAATCAAAGTTAAGACCTTAACTGCGACCTTCCAGTAGAACCAACACTATAAAGTTCTTAACCCAAGAACAAAGGGAAGCTCTTACTATAGAGAAACACTCAGTTTGATTAATCTGAAAATTATGCCTTTGAAGCTTGCATGAGGTTCCTATTTATAGGCTATGTATAATAACCCTGAGTCCCAGCGCATACGACGCGAGTTTTGGGCACGAACAACGCTGGATTCTGCAGAACTGTGGCGCTCTTGGCGCCAGAGTGGCACGATCAGCGCCGTAGTTCTGAGTTGTGGTGCCAGATTGGTGCTCCTAGCACCACAGTCTCTGGAGTGCAGCGCTGATGGCGCGAGAGTGCCGCTTGGTTGATGATTTTGTGGTTTTGGACAGGATTGTGATTCCTTTCATTGAAGCGGTTGAGGACCGTGTTATGCTTGTATGCCTTGTGTGGCTATGTGGATGTTTGATACATGTTTGTATGCCTTGTTTAGGGCGTGACACCGCGGGTGTCAGTGGTGTAGGCCACGGAGCAAGGGAAGAACCGCAGAGCTCGGCTTTGCCAGGTAAGTTCTTGGACCCTTGGGGATGTTTCCCACTTGTTTGTGCTCCACCATACTCCGAGGGAGTAGTGGTTACATTCATGATACATGCATTATTGGATGTTGCATACTCATAATGATATATGCTGGTATTTGTGCTTGAGATATGTATGAAGCCTGTTATTTAGATCTTCTGGCCAGTTAGATATATATGAACCTCCCTAGGAGTAGAGCACACCTCCTAGTTTGGTTTGCTCATGGTTGATTGGATCCCGGGGTGATGATGATCCCCTAAGACCAAGAGATAGGTGTGTCCCGTCGCGGTTGATTGCCTATTCTCGGAGGTACCATATACGTGCGTCCATGCGTAAGGGGTAGCTCCCAATGGGATGGCACGGGTGTAAATTTCGATTTCACACTGAGGTCGGCGTTGATGCGATCCACCGTACATAGAGCAAGATAGCTTGTTTGTATTGTTATGAGGGCCGGGAGGCCAGTTTGTTGTGATACCCTGATGACTTGTGTCATGGTGAGTGAGCCAGGGTGGAAGAGATGCCTCCAAGCACCCTGAGCTTACTGAGATGTTTATCTCACCCCGTGTGGGGCTTATGTTATTTTCAGGTGATGCTTCTGGTAGAGAGGAGCGGTCTCAGGGCAGGAGGCCCCAGTAGAGACGGTACCTGCTTGGCTGCGAGGCGCCAGTGGAGAGCTTGAAGCTCGGCTTAGCTTTTGATATTTTGTACCCCTGTAGAGGGAAGACATGTGTGTGGACATGTAGTCTTTGTTTTGTACATGTTTATGTATGTATGCCCTCGTGTGAGGAAGGATCCTTGGGATCAGAAGCACGCGGATGCTTATTCTTTTGTATAGACACTTCGAGTGTCAGATGATGTTTTGTACATAACCAGTTCTGTTATGTAATCATGTTTCCTCCTGTTTATATCTTTGAGATATTTTATGTTATCTGCCTATGGTTGTGGGTGTATGATCTGGATTATCAGGGGCTTGTCTTATGCTTGTGATGAGATGTTTGATATTTCATACATAATGTAATCAAGAAATATGGTTTTGATTTATGCTTCCGCGAAAAGTTTTAATTACAGTGATTAAGCGTTAATCTGATAATAATCATAATGTTAATACACTGGGTGCACACGGGGTGTTACACTATGTTAGGCAACCCTTGAAGTACAAGTAGGGAACTTCCACTAGCCATTAATTCCCTACTAACATTTGTTTATCACTAAGCATTTACTTCCCACTAACCATTACAATGGCTTATTAACCACTAGTTATCATAATGGCTTAGGAAGTCCAAAAACCCTAAAATATAACTAGGAAATATGAAAAGACAAATGAAATTATTTCCCCAAAATTAAGAACAAAAATTACATTAAAAAAAATAGGAAAATAGATTGTAAATAACTATTTAGCCCAAAACTTATTAAACTTCAACTCATGAGTGCTTCTTGTCTTGTGAGTTTGGGTTTTTCTTGCCTTCAAGTTGGGCTTAAATCTTCATCCACTTGTAGAAAAAAAAGACCCAATGTGGTGTTGCCTCTAATCCACCTTGAACAAGCTTTATCTCCATTATTAGGCATTGTAAAGCTTGCTTCATCCTCTTAGTCTTAGACCTAGTCATAGGACCTCCAATGCCACACAAAGTGTCCTTAGGTTGGGTTGTTGGATCTCCATCATGATCACTTTTTATCAACAAAAAATTATCTTTATTTGTAGCTTATGATATTATTTTGTCTTTACTTTTATTTTGTAAGAATCACATAATGATGAATGAAGATTAATTAAGCGTTTTCTTTTTCTTTTTTTTCTTCATTTGTTGCTTGAAGAATTAGAAGTTGTAACTATTCTGGGCATATTCTTCTATTTGGAAGAATTAGTAGTTGTAAATATTTTGGGCATTTGCTATTGTTTGAAGAAATTTTCGCATATGCTACTATTTGAAGAATTAGAAATTGAAATTATTTTATGCATTTCATTTGTATTTGAAAGTAATGATATTTTTTGCAATTGGAATCAAATAATAATGAAACAAGTAAGCTCAATTTTTATGTTCAGGAGTTACAACATAGGAATACATGTGTTAACTTTGATTAATAATTTTACAAATAGTCAAGATTACATGTGTTCAAACCTAGGAACATAGGCCAAAACTATTAACATAAAGAAAAATACCTTTACAAACTTTTAAGACTACATCCTTATGCATATTTATCATGGTCCTCTTCATATATTTTTTGTTCAATTTTCTACCTATGTTCATATATGTCATGTACAAGCACATCGTTGTTCAATTCTCCATCATTCAACATATGTCATGTACAAGCAAACTTTTGTTTAGTTCTCTACCCTTACACATATATCTTTTCATGTATAGTTCTTTGCCTTTATGTATATTTGTCATGTACAACCTCTTTATAACAATATTTCTTACATCAACTAAAACTCTTGCATTAACAAACTGTAAGACTATTATCTAACTAGAGATCCTTTGTTTATTTTTATGTGGAAAAGGAAACATAGTTTTGTAAACTTTAATGCAATAGTCTTCCAAAGTTATCCATAAAAATGTCTCCTAATACAATAGATGGAAAAGGAAACTATGTTTTGTGCCTAAAAGTAACTTCAACTTTAATGCAAATTCAAACCTAATTTGTTTCCCTATAGGACACCATTTATTGGTGATTCTATATATATGCCTACAACAATTGCATATATGAGTAATCCTGGTCTTAATCCATTTGGAAAATATAAGAAAAATTTCAATAGTGAGGAAAAAAGAAATGAAAAAGTTTTAATTTCTATGATGGTGTGAATGATCCTTTGTAGCACAGTGCATTTGCAAAGATGAGAATGGTTAAATTGTAGACTAATTCAAAAGGAAAAAGGTCTTTCACAAATATATTTGTCTCTTTTTTAGCCCATGAATTAACTTCATTGGACACTTCAACAATCTTAAAAACCATCATCAAATTTTAAATTTGTTATCAAAATTGATAAGTTCATTTATTTATTTCTTAATCATTTCAAAAGAAGACAAGATTTGTAGATCTAGTTTGTTTTGTGCATAGATCAAGATGCTTGGATAAATTTTAAATTGGTAACAAGTCTAATGACTACAAAGATGAACTTTGGGGTTTTCCATATGTTGTGTGTAGGGGCAAGGTTGGATGATTATAATATGAAGCATGTCAATGTTATAATGGAAAAGCATTCACATTTTACATAATGGAAAAGCATTTACATATGAAGCATATTCGTCTTAACTAAACATATGTCTTTGTTGAAGGAGACAATATAACCATTGTCACAAAATTGACTTATGTTCAATAGGTTATACTTAAAACCTTTAACATATAAGATGTTGTCTATGGAGGCTAGAAAGGGCGTATTAATTTTACATATACTAGTGATCTTCCTTTTGTTCATGCCTCCAAAGTCAATTGCTTAACATGCAACTGACTTTAGGTCTACTTACATAGAGCTTTCTCCCATCATGTGTCATGAGAAGCCATTGTCAAGGTACAAGCTTAAATGTTGACCTTTTCCTACCAAGGATATCTGCAATAGGAATAATATGAGATTTTGGTACCTGAAATCCTTTTGGGTTCAACAACATTAGTACCTTTAGTCTCTTCGTAACACCTTAAATTTCTGCAATTCAGCTTCTAGTTTAATCTATGTGATTTTAAATTTATACTTGTACGACAAAAATTTATGTGATTAAGGTGTTTAAAGGTTAAAATAAGTGTTTAATACACGTATTGCTTTATTAATTGTCTAGAATAAATTCTAAAGTGAGATATTAGTTAAATAATTTAACTAAGATTAGATTAATTAATTTAGAATGATGTGACATTTAAAAAAATAATAACTCCACTTTAGGTAAAAAAAAAAACTAGAAAATGAGAAATTTGCAATTTATGAAAAATTGGTGGAAAATGACTTCAAAAATATATTTGCTACCTAGTCCTTAGGATTAGGAGCCCTATAAAAACACAACTAAGGCCCCAAACCCTAGAGTGACCCGTCGACCCAAGCACAAGGAGAGAAATGGAGTTTTTTTTTTTTTTTTTGTTCTAAGTGAAGAGAAAGGGTATTAGGGGTGGTTCTAATGGATTTTCATCATTTTTTGCTCTTTTTTCTAACTCTCAAAGGTATATGGAGTTTTCAATCAACCACATAAATCACGATTGTTTTGGCCTATTTTGAATGTTAATTTGGGGCTTAAAATCATGGAAATGGCTTTGGGTTTGGCTCTATGTTGCAAAAGAATGAAAATACTTCAATTTCATATTTGGGATGAGACTTTGATCAAATTTAATTTAATTTTTGGAGCATTTTTTGTGTGATTTGAAGTTAGTTTGAAGGTTTTGGGGGTCACTAGGTATCTTGGGATTTTTTCTATATTTTCTGAACATTTCTTCTATTTTTAATCGATTTTCCTTTTTCTTCTTCAAATTTGTTTGTTTTGACATTTTGAATTTTAATAATTTTTGTCAGTCTTGTTTGGCGGTAAGATTCATTCCTTAACCATGGGGAATAATCATAAAAATTTCCCAAATTAGAAAATGAGTAGAAATAATTTTAGTGATCCAATATGTTGAATTTGGACACTGGAAAGGGAAGACATTTAAATTGGGGTAAAATCATTCTGTTGTGAATTGAAACTTTGTTGAACTTTAATTTGATCCCTAGATATATTGGAATGTATAGTATTTTTTTTTGAGATTTTATCAAAGTTAGATTCTGAGTTTTCAATGAGTTTTGGGTCTCAAAAATATGTGGTAGACAACATATTAATGAGCTATGTGCAAAAGATTTTGAAAATCTAAGTTGATTTACTATTTTTGGAATTTCCAAAATAGCGGTTCTGCCAATTTTGGTGAATTATGGAATTAAAATGTTATTTTTAGTAATTTGTGAACATGCTAATGTATGGAATGCAAATCTTGAAAATGATATAAATGATTTTTTTATGGGAAATTGCTATGAGAGATCTTAGACATTGAGTCCTACCTCAAAAGGAGAACACTTGTCCATATATTGCGTATTTATGAATTAATTGTGAATTACTTTCATGTGCAATCTTTAAGTGTGATATTTATCCTATGAACTGATATATAAAGAGAGTGAACTCTAGGCGTTCGCTTTTGTGTACATGATTTGTTTGATTAGTGGATAATGATTGTTGGGGACCAGAAATTAAGACCAGTGGGTACAAATGGACTTCGAGATGAGGGAATTTGTGAAAAATTAAGAATTACCGACTAAGATATTTATTACAGAAAGTAGTGAATAAACTTGTAAAAAGAGTGCGATGTCATCTATTGTGGGAGACTAGGGTGGAAGAGGCGACGTCATCTATTGTGGAGATTAGGGCTTTAAGTAAGAGGAAGAGGAGGACCCAGAGGAGGACATCGAGGGGACTCCTCGTGATGATCTTCCAACAAGTTCAGTCTAGGTCGAATGTGAGATAGGCTAGAGGGTGGGTACAATACTGCATACATACTGGTTTTCTATTAAATGAACTTTTTAACCTAACAACTATCATTTGTACACATCTTTTGTGCCATTACTTTCAAAGCCTTCCACACCAAGATTGAAATTTTCAAACTAAAAAAAATTACTAGAAAAAAGGTCTTTTACGACGCACCTTCTAAGACGGTTCCTGAAAAATCGTCTTAGAATGTGAGGCGGTGACAATTTTGTAAATAATAAAAGATATACGACGACGATTTTATAATAACCGTCTTAGAAGATAAGTCAATCAAGTATCCAAAGACGATTTTGTCATAACCGTCTTAAAAATTAAGTTTAAAAAAATATTCAAAGACGTTTTTGATCTAAAACCATCTTTAAAATTCAAACACTTGTTATCTTATCCCTTGTTTTCAAAGCGTTTTTGACATTCTTACCTTCTCATTTCGTTATTAAGGTGCCCTCCCATTTTCCCTGCACCTTTTCCTTTCATTCTCCTTTGAGTTTACGACTTCTCTATGAATCTATCTATGTAGGTGCAGCTGACCTCACTTCACTTCTCGGAGTATCCGAGCCTCAGGTAATCCTCTATGATTCTCAAGCCATTCCTCTTTCCAATTGAATCTCTCTCACACCACAACGCAATTTCATAACTCGACCTAATTTTTTCCTTTTTGCGAAATTCCTCTGCGTTTTGTTTAGATTCGATGGTTGCAAAGCGTGGCAGTGTAGGGCTCAGCTGGAATTTCAAGGTTTTAGGGGATTTTATGTGTCACAGTGTCAACGATGTGTTTGTGTGCCCCCCTCTCGAGAAATTCGTATATAGGCGCTGTATTTTGGGGTAAGGAAGGAAAATGGGATAATATGTACGATGATGGGTTTGGGGATGAAATGAATACCCAGTGGTAGGTTTCGAAGGCTGTAAAGAGTCATGCAACAACAAAAGCCTTTTCCCATGAGGTGAGGTCCGCTACATGGATCACATGTCTGGTATGGGATCATATTGTTTACCATGAGACTTTCTCAATAACTTTCCCAATGTCCTTCTTGGGGTAAATTGTATCATTGCTAATTGTAGCTTCTCATAATTAGCTTAAAATGTTAGGTTGACTATCCTAAAATCTCTAGCTGGTCAGAGTTTATCTTGATATCACAATCACAATATTATTCTTCTGCAGTTCAGATGAGATGGCCTCTTCACATAATGTTGAATTGGAGGCTGCTAAGTTTCTGCATAAACTTATTCAAGATTCTAAAGAAGAACCATCCAAGCTGGCTACTAAACTCTATGTGGTGTGTGTTGTTTTCTCTTAATGAAGCTCTTTAATTGTTCTTTTTCTGCTTATAAAATAATTGGTTTACTTGTGATCAATTATGAATGTTTCAGATATTACAATAGATGAAATCAAGTGGGAAGGAGCATTCAATGCCATATCAAGTGATATCAAGGTAAAACGTCTGCAGCTTAGCACTCAAACTCATTCATAAGCAGTTATTTAATTTTTTGTTTGTTTAGCCCTGCTCTCTTGAAAAGAGCTAAGATAACATAATTGAATATCTAATTCTGACTGTCTTCATCAGGACACACGGTTACTTTTGAACTCTTCCTTTCATGGTAGTTAAGATATTAACTAGCATTGCCCTTTGTGTGATAGAAAATGAAATAATCATGGGACCGGTTTGTTTAATTGCATATTTGGTTTGAACTTTATAGAAAGGTGAATGGTTTTTTTCCGTCTCGAGTCTCGACAAACAGAAAAGGTTGGATTTATTTAGTTGTTTTGTGTAATTTGGCTTGGGTATTATATGCTTGAAACTGTTGGCTACTTCCCTTGTAAATACCTTTATTTGATTTACTTTGCAAACGGATTATAAACTTAATTCTCAAGGTAATTATGAGGCTCATTGATGAGTCACTATTTATCACTATTTACTCATCTTTCTGTACTCATTTTAATCCCTAACTTGTGCTTAATTATTTATATTTTGCATTGTTTCTCATTTAGGATTTAATTGGACCGATAATTCAGATTTTAATTAATTTGGATTATTTTAAGTTTAATTATTCTAAATTGATTTTCAGGGCAGATTAATAATTA
>PYAF01006315.1:76119-95070 GCA_007407185.1 Glycine tomentella
GTTTTGACAAGTTTTGAATGCTTGGATAAATCTCATAAGTGTGTAGTTTCTCTGACTCTTTGTGTGTTGGAAATTGTCAATTCCTTTCTCTTTCCCAGTTTTCATTGAGGATTGTGCATAACTGTTTATTTTATGGTGTGTCATTCTTTCTTTAAAATCTTTAGAATTGTTCCTTGCTCTATTTTTTGATTTTGCCCAGAAGTGCAAAAGGCTAAGTATGGGGCTGTGGAATTATGAGGTAATTATGATGCTCATCTTGTGGACTTAGTTTTCATTCTGGTGCTTTAGTGATTGTAATGAAGATAATACGTGTCATTATTAGCACCGAACCTTTGTTAGTGTTGGTATTTTGACCCAATATTTGGTTTCATGCACAATGGTGTTTCTTCTGACTTGATGTTGTCTGTTATAGGGCAATGGAGACTGTCATCAACCAACATGGTCTTGATATTGAAGCATTGAAGTCATCACATCTTCCTTTGACTGGTGGTCCTCAAATAGGTTGCTATTTTCGAAATTTCATATTTTGGGTCATTATTTCTCACTTGTTTAATTCATTATTTTTCAATTTGATTTACCTTACCTACCTGTAGATCTCAAAATGTTAAGCTATTCTATTTATTATTTTATATTTAGCTATGTATGCTATCATATGCTTTGTTTTGTTTTTTCATATGCTTTGTTTTTGTTTTTCAGCTCCTGTAGTTTTTCTAAATAAAATTTTTTTGGCCTATGTATATATGGGTTTCCCTGCTTTCACTTGTTGTAGTTTCTATCAGTTTAGTAAAGCAGATCAACAAATTTAAATTAGCTTTTACATCATGATACATGCTATAACACAAGGTTTAGGAGTCATCATAGCAAGAGATATGTAGCTTTAAAAGTCAGGTACTTTGGAAAAAGGTATATGCTACCATGGTAATATCTGGCTTCGTTTTCTGTCTGAGTTATCCTGAGGTTGAGAGTGAAGCCTTTTACCTCAGCCTATGTATTTTCTCACCTAGTGAGATCTGGGAAAAGGATGATTTTGCTGTTGTTTTCCATCTTATCAATTTCTGCTGAGGTGCTGATCTATACTGAAAAGACAGATTTTCATATTTGATATAAACTATTTCTTTAATGCACATACACACACAAAAGATTATATAATTTTGAATTATCAAGATCATGCTACTATCTCTCAATTATTGATTTCTATTTTAGTAAGTATTTTTTTATATATCTTCAGAGCTTGCTTTGTAGTTGACATAATAGATCCATAATTATGTGAAATTTCCATGATCATTTAATTCCATATGATAGATTCTTAAAGTTTTTTTTTTTTTTTTCTGTTTTTTATTCGCTATCATTGGTTCTTTACACTTAGGTGCTTATCGAATTAAATTCCACATGAGAATTAATATCAAGGTTTTAATTATGATGACATTGCACCTATATGTGTAGTCAACGCGAGTAAGCTGTTAAGCAACATGTGCATGTGCATAATTAAAATTAAGATGTATAAAACTACCCACTACGATCATTAGCATGCAATGATAGCATAATGATCTATATGTTCAACTCCATGATTGAATATATATTATTGGAAATTAAAGATATTTGTCAATAAAATATTTACCCCTTATTATGTGGCTGCTGGCTTTAATTACTACTTTTGTTAGCCACACTAACATCTAGAAGCACATAATTTGTGGTTAACGTTGGGCATTTTATATATATATATATATATAAAAAGAATAAGACAAGCAGTGATTCATCAATGTACAATATTTCATGTTTTAATAATATTATGTTTTCATTCTTTTTGTCTGGCAGTGAAAGGCAATTTAGAGCTTACTCTTTGTAAGTAGATGCACTATTGGTGCTTAGGTATTCAAAATGTATTGTTATATTTACTTTTATTTATTGTCTCTTGTTTAACTCATTATAAAATAAGATATAGTTAGTCCATTTATTTACTACAGTTCTATCATGCATTATTTATTTTTTCTCACATTTTTTATTTTCTTCTTATTTATAAAAATTATATAATTTTGTTATATAAATATAATTTATCATTTCATTCATGCTACTTAATTATAGAAGACATGTATAACTATATTGTAGGATTTGATGGAAATATATAAAAATAAACACAAATAAGTAAGCTCTAGCAGTTCTTTTAATATTTTTTTTAAATTACACTTAACTAAGACGGTTGTTAGGTATAACTGTCTTCTAATGGTCACATTCTAAGAATGTCATATTCTAAGACGGTTATGCCTTAGAACCGTCTTAGAATCATTGTTTTGTATATTTTTTTTATTTTTATTTTAACACATTGATTCTAAGACGGTTCTAAGGTATAACTGTCTTAGAATGATCACATTCTAAGACGGTTTTACCTTTAAACCGTTTTAGAATGAGTGATTTTTTATTTAATTTTTATTTTTTTCAACACCTTCTAAGACGGTTCAATGGGGAACCGTCTTAGAATTGTTTGTTACGAAGACGGTTTAATAATCATCTTCGAATGTCTTATTTTTTTAACGACGTTGGATCCAAAGATGGTTGAAGAACCGTCTTTGTATGTGGTTTAGAACCGTCTTTGAATGACGCTTTTGCAGTAGTGCAAATTGTATTTTTCTCTTTTTCGCAAAACCCAAAATCATGATTGTGTCAAAACCCCAAATTTCAATTATCATCTTAAATAGTGCAACACAATTAGGATAACATTTTGGGTTTTGAAACAATCACTATGACGTTTGGGATTTCGACATACTGACAACATTATGTTACTCATATATGTCAAAACACAATAAAACAAGTAATTGGTGCTTAGATTTAATTACTTTTAAAAAAGTAGTCTTGATAATAAATCCTTTTTTATTACCGAATTCAAAATGAGGATCAAGATGGCATCATGATAGAGGTGTCAACTATTTTATCATCAGAAGCCATTGTTACTAATATTATCATAGTTAAATTATTTATCCTTGTTTGGCTTATGATTTAAGCCTTTTCTTCCTTATGCTTTAAATGTATATTTTGGTTTTTTTACAAAGTTCCCATGGTTTTGTTTTTATTTATTTTATTATTTTATTGTTGATATGGAAAAAAGTGCAAATAGCTCAAACTAGAAACCATCTCAATTGTTCCTCTTTGAAAGACTATCTGCCAAGTCTTATATGCTAAGTCTTCTTTGCTTTTGGAACCCAAGAGTACCATTTTGTGTAGTTTCTAAATAATGACTTATTACTTTTGTAAATGTTTAGATAGTTAGTTTGGATGACTCTTGATACTTGTTGTGACAATTTCTATAAAGCAAACGTTATGTTTGGATGAATCTTGATAAATTTTATAAAACAAACTTGATGTTCACTGGCAGGTCGATTTGTATTGATAAATACAATGTATTGATATATAATTTATAATTTTATCACGTAAAATATTTGTTAAAACGAATTTAAAAAAAATAAGAAACTAAAATTAGTGGCTGATTTCGTAACTAAGATATTGAATCAGATGCTGAATCATGCTATTAAACTAATGAAAATCGGTCATAGAGTTAGTCATTGTTGCTCAGTCGTTGTGGATCAACCATAAAATCAGTCATTGTGGACCAGTCACTGAATCAGTCATTGATTAATGGTCACCAAATCATTTGCTTTGGAATAGTGACCAAGGTTATAGAGACTAAGCAAGGCTAGTCATTAAATTGGTCGATGTTTCAGATAGCGATTGATTTGGTAGTCACTATTAACCTATTTTCTTGTAGTGTAGGATTTTGGGAGAAAGAGGGATAAAACAATTTAGTATGTTTGTTGAGGTTTTATTTTTTGATGTTAAAAGTCCATTTAATAGAAGTAATATTTTAATTAAACAATGACAGACTAAAGAGAAATTATAATAAATTTATTTCTAAATATTAAAATAATTACATGACAATGTAACTTAATAACTATTGGTTAAAAAACCATCCGAATAAAGAAAAAACCCAAATTTGTTAGGATGCCGAAGAAACTCATTAAATTACGCTACTAAATAAAAGTAAGCTTTTTTTTTTTTTTTCATATGTATCCTCTTTTGATGACAATCATATTTGACATACTGTTGGTAAGACATATGACTATTTTAGTCGATAAGAATTTGAACCTTAATTTACCAATTTAATCCCTGGCGTGTTTGGTAGATAACCTTGTCCCTTAAGCATGTGGTCATGGGTTCAATTCCTGGCTCGTGTGCATGAAAAAATATTTGTTGGGAGAGGTCAACTCCTTAAATAGATCTCAGTACCTCAAGGATTAGTCCTTGACTTTTGGCCAAGGGATACCTTAGTTCACAAAAAAAAAAGACACAAATGATCCCCTTACAAGCACACTTAATTAACCAAGTAATGATGAAAAATGACTCATATATTTGTAAAGACAAATATCAAAAGAAGGGGGATTGAATTGTGATTTCTAGAAATTTTAAAAGTTTTTTTCTAAAACAACAATGTTATCATTTGATAATAAAAACGTAAAAGAACAAATATCATATTTTCACAAAATAGTTCAGACGATGGCCTCAGATTTTATAAACAGAGATTTTGAAAAGCAAAAATAAAATTCAAGTTCTGAGTCAGTTTAAAGTACAAAAGAGAAAAACAAACATGATAAGACATAGGAAGTTATACATGCTCGTCTCAACCACTAGGATTACGTCCAGTTCTTGACAAACCACCAAGTTCCACTAACTTCAACAAGTTACAAGTATAAGTCGTTGTCACTTTGGCTCTACAACTCAAACTCTACACCAAGCTTGTTACAATCAATATTCTTTGTCTTACCAAGACATTATTGATTCTAATACAAATAAGAAGATTTGTTTATTTGTTTGCGCACTGACTAACTTTCCATCGTCTTAGATGGATATACAATCTCAGCAAGTAGTCTTTTCTCTCAAGATAATCAAAGTTTTTTGAGAGCTATTCTAAACTTTACAAGAATTTTCAAACAGCTTTTTACAGAAAGAATTTGAATATGAGTGCTTCATTTCGTTCTTCATGTTTTCAAAGCTTCTTATAGGCCTTCTTCAATAAATGTTTGTTGTCTCAAACATATAGATTTATTCTTTAGTTTGCATATGAAGAATGTGGTCATTGGAGAATTTATTGTTTGCATTAAATACACGTACTTCTTCATGCTGGAAAACTACTCTTCTTGGCTATCGTGTTGAATACTCCAGCAGGAAATCACTTCCTTTTGTGTCAAAGCAGGTCTATGTAGCGGAGTGCTTCTTTTGATGTCGATTAACGAATTTCAGAACTTGGACTTCATTTATTCTTCATAGGATTCGACAGATCCTAGGAGAATGGTTTACAAAAAAAATCTCAGACATAGAATAGTAAATGAAGTCTTAAATGTCATTCTTTAATGTTGTATCAAATCATAACTTTAGTTTGTTATCATTTGAAATGTAGATTCGCGAAGCATGTTTTGATATCATATAAGATGTAGCAGGTTTTGACCTTTATATTTGTTTACATCTAGGGACTGTTTGAATGTAAGCTTATCTAGAATCACTTATAAAAAAGAAAGTAGGAAGAAAAAAATGAAATAAACTTCTCCATAAGCTAAAATGAGTTTTTCATTAATTCATTTGTAGATGTCATCTCATCTTTTAGAGAAACTATATTGGTGAACTTCTAAAAATTAGTTAATGGAGAACTTATTATTTTTGTTTATGGAAAAACTCATCTCATTTTTTTTCTTATTTTCTTAAAGAAATTTATCCAAATAGGCCCCTAATCAAATAATTAAGGATTCTGATTTATCATTAAGACAAAATATTTTTTGATTAACAATATTGTTATATGTGTGTTTCTAAATTAACTTGTAAAATGGGTAGACTGTCGTTGTCATGGAACTTTTTCCGTTTAAAAGACAATATTAAACTACGTGATAAACAAATATTATAGCATTGTATATAGTCATAACTTATAATGACAACTTTTTTTATTATTATTCTTTGTGCAAAGTTTGTTATTTATGAAACCCAGCCACAACCCTTTGTCTGAAAGAGACAAAAATTGCATGTTAATTTAAATAAATTGTGGGGGAGATCAATGGTAAAATGGTTTAGGTATATAAGAACAAATCCAAAAAATATATAATTATATAACTGTGAGAGAAGTTGGGCTTTTAAGGTGATTCAAGTAAGGAATTCACCAACTATTAGATGTGCTAAGTCGGATTTTTGATCTGAAAGCGCCAGGTTGACAAAAAAAAAAAATCTATTCTTTCAACTCTTTTTTACAATTATTAATTTTTAAGATTAAGAGAAAGATAAAAGGAAAAAAATCAAATAAAATAGATGATATAATAAAAAAAGACAAAAGATGAATTATAAAAAATATCGTAAAAATATTTGCAAAAATTAAATATATCAATATTTATTAAGTGTGATAACATTCAACATCGACATGTATCAATTCTGGTAAATTAAAATTTTAATTTGCAAATTTTTGCATATTTAAGAGTAAAATCCAAAGTTAACAATAAATTTATATATATATATATATATATATATATATTTGATAATAGAACTCGTAGAAGTAACTATATATGAGAGAAGGGATCACATTACATAAGTGTAACATAAATTTTGTCAAAACTGAACAAGAACAAAAAAATAATCAAATCATTTATATTTTAGTATATTTTAAAATATTTATATTATGTTAATTTTAATCTATATAAAATAAGTATCAAAATATTTTAAATTAATATAAAATTTTATATATATGATTTATGTGAAAAATAATAAATTTTAACAAAATATTATTCAGTTTAAAATTATAAATTAATATAATTATCTTTTTTTTTTTTTTTCTTTTTTTGTGGCTTAAGCTAGGCAGCCAAAGCCTATCAAAAAACAGGCGGTCACAATAAGGTGCCCCATCGTGGGAAATAAGGTTACCCAATCCCATGGATCACTATAGTGTAAGGTTTGCATAAGCCAAAAGACACGTGGAATTAACCCATATTAAATTTTATAAAAGGATCTTGTCCCACAGCAGTTGTTTTACACAAGAGGGGTGTTTTTGTTTTTCAAAATTACAAAAAATGGTAATTTTTTTTTAAATACAAATAAATAATTAGTTAAATACGACTGTAAAGGAAAAAGTCATGTTTTAAAGCAACTTCATTTTTTTTATTGAAGTTGTGTTTTACAACTTTAAAAAAAAGTCGTGAATTTAAACTAGATTTTCATATTTTTTTAATTTAATTTTAGAAAAGTCTTATATTGACACGCAACTTTCATTATGAAAAAGTTTAATTTTTAGTTTAATAGAATACATGAGTTCTTATACTTTTTTTTATATTTATTTTTAATTCTTATAAATGAAAAAATACACGACTTTAATTATATTTAAAAAAATTGAATTGAAGTTCTACTTCATTACACGACTTAAAAAAAATAATTAAAATCTTGTCTTCAAAAATGACATACCTCAATTTCATTTCCTTTCACTCAAATTCCTTCGTACCCATGAGACAACATTAGCTTGATTTGGTGTCATTTTCTTCTACAAGAGCAAGAGCTTCAATTAGGATGTGTTTGGTTGAGGCGGAGAGAAGAAAAATAACGAAAAAATTGTGTGATTTCTTGTAGGTCTCATACTTTCTATATTTTATTTCAATTAAAAAATTATCTTTTATTTTCATCTTCTCTATTTACATTCTCTAAATCAAATACATTACATTCTTACTTCACAACAGGAGAAGTCGTGTTTTATCATAAATAGTAAAAATAATAAATAAGAAAGTTGTGCTTATAAACGCAACTTAATTTAAATATAAGATGACTTGTTTTGACCAACAACTTTAAATAAAAGAAATGAAAAATAGTATTTATAAACACAATGTCTTTAATTTAAATTAAAAAAACATATATAACAAAAGTCAAATGACCTATTTGATACTTTATCTTATTTTTGATTTAGTTAGACCTTTTATTTTTTTAAAAAGTTCAATTTGATCATTTATTCAGTATAGTTACCTATCTTTTATAAAGTTTATTTGGATAATTTTTTTCTTTTTTTTAGTTTAGTAATTTGATCCATTTAAGTTTGATGTCATTAATCATTTAAAAATGAACTTCTTTTGTTAGAAATGAACCAAAAAAGTCATTTTTAAATTATTAACGATGTCAATCTTAAATAGACTGAAGGACTAAATTGAATAAAAAATAAGATAAATGATCAAATTGAACCAAAAAAGTAAAATAAAGGATGATATAAATTTTTTAAAAGATAAAAGACTAAATTGACCTAAAAAAAAAAGATAAAGAATGAAATAGGTCATTTAGCTTATAACAAATCATCTTTAAAACACAACTTCTTTATTTAAAGTCATGTTTTAAAATATAATTTATTTATATCCATAATTTTTTAAAATCAACTTAATTTCTGTAATTTTCTTAAGAAAAATTGCCCATAAAAAGTAACAACGCCTATCCGACCGATTTAAGAGAAAATGAGAGAAAATAGCAATATATAATTATGATAGGTGATATCAAGTTAAAAATTAATAGTAAATAAAAATGATGAGTGTTAATTGAATATTTGGAGAGATAGAGTATTGACAAATCATTACTCTTATTTATAGTATTATTCACGGTGCAATTTGGGGAGTGTTATCTGCAATTCGGTAGGACATATATGTGTGATTGTCATTAGAATTTTGAACATGTAGAAATCAAATACAAGTTTTTTTTGTTAAATAGATTATTTTTTTTATATGTGAACACCACATGACCTTACATTGTTGTGATAACCTTTTGGGTTTGCAACACACTTCTACTATCGTACTCTTTCTTATTGGTTAAAATTAATTAAAAATTACAAAATCAAGAGAGAATCATTAAATAGAATTTGGGATCCACAAGATTTTGTAATTTCTAAAATATTTCAACCGTTTTTAGCATTTTCTGTAGAATTTAATTTTGATTACATTTAGGACGGATCTTCTTGTGGTCTTGGGGACATCCTCTAACTTTTTTTCAAATTTATATAATATATATATATATATATATATATATATATAATATTTTAAGATTAAAATATAGTTTTTGTTTATTTTATATTATGTTTATTTATTGTGAGATCAAAATTAGTTTTTAATTTATTTATTTTATAAAATTAAAAAATATTTTTGAAACAAAATAACTTATTGAATTGAATAAATAATATACTCAAGTAAGATTTTTAATATTCTAATTTATATTAAAATTTTTATTCTTTAAATTTAATTTATATTTCATATTTTTAAAAAAGAAATAATCATAGTTAAGTTTCTTTATTCTTAAATACAAAAATGTTTATTAAATACATATTGTAAATATAAATAGTTGATGAAGTTGAAGACTCTAAGTTTATTTTGATGATGATTGTTGTAATATCCTCAAAAATTACATTCATAGTTATAATTAATTTATAAAAATGTGATGATATTAGAATACAAATATAAAATGACTATATCACTCTTTTCTTAAAGTAGAAAATTACCAGAATACCCTTAAGATAAAGAAATTACAAAAATACCCTTGGACATTTTTAAAAATGACAAAAATACCCCTAGGATGAATGGAAAAATTACTAAAATGCCCCTAGGCCAGAAATTCTCAAATATCTTTAGAAATTTTGAAGAAACATGATAAAAAAAATTATAGAGTACACTTAGCTGACTAAGTATCAAAATATTTTGTGACAGAAAACTCTAGAATAAAATTTCTATGAATTTTATAAGATAACAACTTTGAGACTTTATTCAAGAAAATTTAAACATAAGAAAAATATAAAAAATGATAAATAGAATCTATGGAATTTTCTTTTATTTGTAGGATGTATAAACCTATTTAATAAAATAGTTTAGTAATTTTGATGGTTAGAAGTATGGACCTATCATAATTTAGATAAGGAGCAGTCTGATATGTAAAGATTATGCAATGCTCTGTATAGATTGCTTGTGAGTAATTTAAACTGTCATTGAAATAAATTTCTAGGAATTTCTAGAATTCTATCATTCAATATTACCTCTAGATAGAAGAATTCAAATCAAACTTGACTTCCTACAAGAAATGATATCTAATGGTATAAAAGGAAGAAAAACTTGTCTTCTTTCCCCTTAAGCATGATGAGCACGTGAAGAAGGGAGTAGAAAAGAGTAGAAAGTTCATGATAAGCCACTTGGAAAGACAAGCCATAGGATGAATACAAGTGGAAGGACACTTGTATGGCATGGATGCAAGATAACATGAAAGTGAAACCAAGATTTCTCTACATTCATCTAGCTTTCACGTGAACAAAGGAGAAGCTAGGAGAAACTTCATGAATTGGACAAGTGTCGGGGCACTTGTAAAGGCATGCCAAGTAAGTGGACACTTGAAAAGGCAATCATTATGACCAAGACAAGTGTTAGGACACTTGTATGGCACATAATTAACTTAGAAGATTTTTAAGGAAGTCATCATGAACTTAGTTAGGATCCAATGAAATGAGAAGTAATTAAGTTAAGATGAAACCAAATGGGAGTAACTAGCTAGGAAGCGTAGAAATGTCCATGAATATTATATCATTTTTCAACTATTATATAAAGGGGTGGAGGCTTTGAATGGAAGTCATTCTCAAAAATACAATTTCTACCACACCTTCACTTGAGAAACACCCTCCTTCCATCTCTTTCATTTCATTTTCATCTTTTCCTTTCCAAAGCATCAAATATTAGACAAGCCTTTCATTCTTTCAACACCTTAAGGTGCAGCCAAATACTTGGAGAAATTGGAAGCAAACTTGTTTGAGGTAGGTGAAAGTTAGTTTCATTTATCATTTGATTCTTGAGATAATTCGTATGGCTGTAAGCTGAATTTTGGACTGTTTTGAAATTTCCATATCTCCCTCTATACTTAACCAAATTAGATGTTTGACCACTCATTTTAAAGCTTAGGATGTCCTCTATGTTTTACTTAAATATGGGACCAAACTGAGTAGTGAATCATGCCCAGAAATTATTTTAGCTCAAGCTGTCCGAAACTTTCCACACCCAAACAGTTTCTGCCATCCGTTTTGATAAATTTATTTCTCTCTCATTTCTTATTCAAATTAGGTGTATGATATGGAATTAAATATCTAAATGTCAATTATAACATATAAAAATTTCAGCTAAAACTAGATTGTTTACTGCTTGCAATCATGAAAACACTAGGAGATGTTAGTGTGAAATTTTGAGACTGCTGGCAGATTTGAAGTTCTATTTGTAAAATATTATATCTAGAGTTTTATAACTCCAATTGAGGCATGTGATACATTTTTAGAAATCTTAGGAAGTCTAGTTTAACATACTAAAATATGGGAATTTAATGACTGTTAGATGAGTATAGATTATTGGAAAAACCAAATCATATGTAGTAAGAAATCTTCTTGTTATGATGTTCTTTGTTATGATTTTCTTTTGTGATGATGAAATCTTGATGTTTTGTGGCATAATTGTATGAAACAAGTTATGTAGCTTTGCATGTCATTGAGCATGTCATGTGCATTAAGAAAGATAAAAAGATAAGACCTGAAGGGTGATACGGTTAAGCCGAGCACGACCCTGATGGTGCCCAAAGGGTGATACGGTTAAGCTGAGTACGACCCTGAGGGAAAGACTAAAGAAAGATAATACCTGAAGGGTGATACAATTAAGCTGAGCACGACCCTGATGGTACCCAATGGGTGATACGGTTAAGCCGAGCACGACCCTGCGGGAAAGACATATTGACCTAAGGGTGATACAGTTAAGCTGAGCACGATCCTATGGGACCCCAAAGGGTGATACAGTTAAGCTGAGCATGACCCTGCGGGAGCAACCTAAGTCTAGTAATGAGCTCATTGTCTAGTTTAGGGTATTAAAGAGTAAAATAATAAAGGTAAGTTATGCATTGACATGATTGAAAATGATGCTTGCATTAATGATGAAGTATGAGCTTATTTATAAGTGTTTGTAAATAAAATGAATCTACTTCGGGTTATATGTTTATGAAATTAAAAATCAACTATAATTGTTCACATATTTTCTTAATAAACCGAAGTAGCTGGAATGATGACGATGACACTGTATGATAAGCAAATTTTCACCTATTGGAAATTCTTTGGAATTCTCACTATTTTAGTATATTCCCGTGTCATTCCAGACAGGTAAATCGAAAGGAGGAGCTACAAAGTGAGGAAAAGTTGGAAGATTTCTTTTAATGTTGTGGACTTGTAGTATTTTGTTATATGCTTTGTAATATATGGACATTACTATTATTGTAGGGAATATTATTTACAAGTTATTACTAAGTTGTAATTTATTAAAGAGACCAAAAAGTCTCTACAAGCTCAATATAAGCATAATTTTCTAATATTGAGATAAGTTTTTCTTAACCAATTTTGGTTAAAAATTTTACGTTAGAAAAGTTAACATCTTCTAGTTACGTATTATGACCTAGGCATAATATAGTAATTAGAAGGGTGTTACAATTGTAACACCCCATATGCATTCGGTTTATTAACATTTAGTTATGATCGTTAAGTGCAGTGATTAATTAAAGATAATGAATTAGTTAATTAATTAAAACGGAAGCAACTAACAAAGTGACGTTATCCAACATCATCAACAAAACTTCGCATAAGGAATGGTAACACATAACTCATGCACCAGAGTTTCAGAATATATAGAACAATATATACATTGTCTGTGTTTTTCCCATCCAAGTACATAACACATACATGCATACAAAAAAATGAGCCAACATGCTCTCAAAATAAAATCTAAGGTTCTAGTGGAACCCGACCACTACCTAGCCTCTGAACCTGGGAATATTGTCTAAGGCTCCAGCGGAACCCGGCCACTACCCGACCTCTTAGCCTGAGATGTATCGTTTGAGCTCTTCTTCCCTACTCGAGTCCCTTGGCCCGGGGTGCATGATCCGGTCTTTGCTCATTCCCTGCAAAATATGATCCCCAACCGGGGTGAGATACAATCTCAGTAAACTTAGGGTTCTTGGAGGCTTCTCCTCCCCCTGGTTTACTTCCGACGATACATAGCATCAAATGGGCATATCATACTATACATCCCACGTATGTCGCAACACAGGTGTCGTTCCGTTGAGCGCTACCAACATCAGGAGTGCAACACAGATATAACACACATACATACACACACACACACACACACACACATATATATATCACTGAGAAAGATCATCCACTTAAGAGTACAGTCTCAGGACTTTTCAACGTATATGACTCTTCCAAGAGAAGATCATTCACTTAAGGGCATAGTCTCTCAGGTTTTCTATTTATATAATTGACCACGAAGAGTTGTTCCACATGACTTTAACTCTTTGGGAAGTCCATAGTCTATTCTACTGGCCAGAGAACCTCATCATTCATACAACATATCATCACAACATGCATCATATACATGTTATCAGTAATAGCAGAACATACCATTTTAATACCACATGCATCATGACATACAATAACCAACACTCAGAGTATGGTGGAACACAATCAAGGGAAAAACTCCCAAGAACAGAGAGCTTACTTGCTCTGACGTTACGCCAACTCTCTCTTCCTCGTGGTCACAACCACTAATGTCCTTCGTATCACACTTTTTGAAAAATGTCCAGGAAAGCTAAGGATCGGCTTTTCCCAAGCTGGAATGCCCCAAAACCTTCTTTCCCTTCGAAATGGAACTTAGTAGGCTCTTGGAGAAAGCGATCTTTTCGTCTGGAGGTTTTTAGAAGGAACAGAGGTCGGAACCTAGCTATAAGGTGGTTCCTTTCAATTTTTCAGTTGCATGCAAAAGGGTTTGGGTCGAGGGTAAGAGGTTATGAAGTTTCTCTCTCTAAGAAATGGTAGAAACAGAGAAAGGAAGAAGACGATGGTGTTTTTGTAAGGAAATGTGTAGGAGTGGTCATATATATATATAATGACTTTGGCGCATGTGTTACATGCTTCTGATGCAACTCTGACACTATCAGCTTTTGAGGCCACTCTGGCACTATCGGTGCAAATTATACTACTAAGTTTTCCTCGTCGAGTTTAGTATGCATAACCCAGGTACCCTTGTGCAAGTTATAGTTCAAGGCCTGCCCTCATCCGGGTTCATACCTTGACACCTTATTAAATTAAGGTTTACCCCTCATCTGGGTTCATACCCCGACACCTTATTCAACTCAAGGTCAACCCTCATCCGAGTTCATGCCTCGACACCTTGCTAAAATCTTGATAAACGCGAGGCCTCCCCCTTTCGGTTTCCTACCTCAGTCACTTAATAAACGCGAGGTCTCCCCCTTCCGGGTTCCTACCCCGGTCCTCTAATAAACGCAAGGTCTCACCCTTCCGGGTTCCTACCTCGGTCACTTAATAAACGTGAGGTCTCCCCCTTCCAGATTCCTACCTCAGTCTTCTAATAAACGTGAGGTCTCCCACTTCCAGGTTCCTACCTCGGTCACTTAATAAACGCGAGGTCTCCCCCTTCCGGGTTCCTACCTTGGTCCTATAATAGATGCAAGGTCTCCCCCTTCTGAGTTCCTACCTCGGTCACTTAGTAAACGCGAGGTCTCCCCTTCCGGGTTCTTACCTCGGCCACTTAATAAACATGAGGTCTCCCCCTTTCGGGTTCCTACCTCGGTCACTTAATAAATGTGAGGTCTCCCCCTTCAGGGTTCCTACCTCGGTCCTCTAATAAACTATTTTTCCCAAAGTGCTACCCCGGATACACGAGTCTGGGTTCCTCGTTAGCACCACTTTAGGAGCGCGACCCCTGATCCATTACAGGATCATAATATAGAAGATTTTTAGACCTAATAACGTATTTAACATAGGTAATTACTCTTCTAAACCTGGATTAGTTACAAGATCATAACATTCACCCAACCTTTTAAAGAATTTTGATTGCAAAATTCAAATTCATACCTATCAAGTAACTCGAGGTACAGTTGTAAAAGTTCCTGCTCTCATTCCTAAGTCGCCTTCTCAGGTGTCCTCGCTTCCCATTGCACCTTGACTGTGGGAATAACCTTACTTCGAATCTTCTTCTCCATTCTGTCCACAATTCGGGCTGGTCGTGTAGGACAAGTCAAATTCTCCCTGATTTGGAAGGTGTCGGGTTCCACCACGTGCGAAGGGTCTGACACATATCTCCTTAGTTGTGATACGTGGAAAACATCATGTAGCCCGGACAATTAGGGAGGCAAAGCTAACCTGTAGGCCATGGTGTTGAATTCAGGGGGAGCTGCTTGAAGCATAAGCAAAGATTGATTCAAGTCTAAAGTTTTGAGCTTTCAAACATGCAAAGGACAGCTTGGAGATTAATTAGGATAAAATGTAAGAGAAAAGCAATTCTGATGATCCTAAAGCATTGCATTCATTCTAACTCATAAATAACTTAAAATGGTTTAATAAAAATCACAAGGCTTTCATAAAATGGTTAAGTTTCAAACTTGTTCAAAGTTTTTTTTGGAAAAATGGTTTTCTTGCTGTTTTAATCGATTACAACATCGTATTAATCGATTATTTTGTTCTTCACTTATTCTGGAAAAGATTTCATGAACATTGTAATCGATTACATATCGGATTAATTGATTATTATACCTTTGGTGTTTAGCAAACTGCCTTGTTGAACACTTTAATCGATTACCTATGGGTAGTAATCGATTACATGCTTAAATATGTATTTAAAGAACTGCTGGGATAATCGATTACCAGTATACTGTAATTGATTACATAGGCTTATATGAAAATAGCCTCTCCCTGCTTTAATCGATTACCATAGATGGTAACCGATTACATGTTGTGTTAAAAATCTAAGTTTTGTACTAGATAATCGATTACCTCGATTAGTAATCGATTACACAGTGTAATCAGAAAGGCTATGGCTCTTGCTTTGATCGATTACCATTTCTAGTAATCGATTACATAATGTATTTTGAAAAACATGGTTCTTCTGTCTTAATCGATTACAAGACGGAATAATCGATTATTTGTCTCATTGTAGAAATTCCAGAAACGCTTATGAACATTTTAATCGATTACATTCTTGGATTAATCGATTACATAAGCAAAACAATCTATTATTAGGCGCATATTAATCGATTAAATCTGTTACGTTTTTCTGTTATAAATAGGAAATCACCTTGCTTGATTTTAGAACGTTGCATACTGATACCCATTGAGCCAAAACAGTTCTAAAAGCCTTTCTCAGTGTTTTCAAAGTGTTTCTACATGCTTGCTCTGCTTCTACATTGATCATGAGATTGTGAGTCAATCTTCAGCAAGATTTCATTCAAGATTAAGGGAAGCTGATTTGATTTGTTAACTCAACCTGTGTTAATCCATCATTTGCATTGTTAATCATTGGATCATCAGGTTGTTTCTCTCCTTAATCTTTATGTAATTTTCTTTTTGATTTTGGATGTAAGTTTATGTTTATTGTAATTGGGTTTCTTGCTTGTAAACTAGAGATAGGGTTTCTCTAGGGGTTATGTTGAGTAGTGTTCTCAGTGGGTTTGTCTCTAAGAATCTAATAGTGTTCTAGATATCTGTACTTTATCTAGAGTTGATAAAGGGAGACTTTGTAATTACTTGTAAGAACAGAAAATTGCAATAGTGGAACTCCATTCTAGTGTTGAGTGGAAGAAAACTGGATGTAGCTTCATAGTGTTTGAACTGAACCAGTATAAATCTTTTGTGTATTTATTCTTATTTCTATTTTGATCATATTCTGTCTGTCTTGATTGTGTGGCTTTGATTATCAACTAAATTTCGAGCTATTGGATACCTTGGGCTGAGCATTTGATTGAATAAAGTTTCTTGGTTTCAAAAGTGATAAAGATCCTAAGGGAAACTCTGATTTTGTCTAAAGAAATTTTTTAATTTACCAAGCCTAACTAATTCACCCCCCCTCTTGGTTAAGTGTGAAGTGTTCCTATATTTTACACATGGGTCTTATTCTTTGGAGAATCTGGTAAAGACCAATGAACCTATGACCGAGCTTCCTCACACCCAATGCCCGTCCAACCCCCGTGATTGGAGATAACCTCAGGAATACATGATCGCCTTCCTCGAACTACAATGGGCGGTGCTTATTATCGTAATAACTCTTCTGCCGACTTTGAGTCTGTAACAACTTATCTCTGATCATGCGTATCTGCTCCGAAGTATCCTAGACCATCTCAGGTCCAAGAAGTTTATTCTCCCCCACCTCAGTCCAACATGTCGGAGTCCTACAGCTTCGACCGTATAATGCTTTGTAGGGTGCCATGCCTAAACTAGCATGATAGCTGTTATTATACGAGAACTCCACTAGTGGTATAAGTATCTATCCCACCGGGTTCCCTGCTCCAAAGCACAGGCTCTTAACATATCCTCAAGAGTCTGGATGGTTCTCTCCATTTTACCATCGGTCTGTGGATGGTAGGCCGTACTAAGCCTTAACCGGGTTACAAAAGCTTCCTGCAGAGCACCCCAAAACCTAGAGGTGAACTTCGGATCCCGATCACTGACAATGCTTTCCGGACACCATGCAGTCTGACAATTTCCCTTACATATAGTTGAGCCAATCTCTCCGTGGTATAGTCAGTCCGAACAGGTAAGAAGTGAGCTGTCTTGGTTAGCCTATCAACAATCACCCAGATTGAGTCACATCTCGGATGAGTTCTCGGTAGTCCGATCACCAAATCCATGGAAATGCTATCCCATTTCCACTCGGGAATTTGTAAAGGTTGCAGTAGGCCTGACGGTCTTTGATGCTTAATCTTCACCTCTAACATACCAGACACTTAGCCACATGCTCGGCTATGTCTTTCTTCATCCCGGGCCACCAAAAGTTCCTCTTAAGGTCTTGATACATTTTGGTGGAACCCAGGTGAATGCTAAACTGGCTTTTATGAGCCTCAGACAGAACTGCATCCACCAATTCGCCCTTTGACACCACAACTCTCCCTCGGTATAACACTAAGTCCTGGGTTCCCCAAGAAATGTCCTTCTGCCCAATCAGGGACTTCACATTATCATCCTGCTTTCGGGCTTCCCGGATCCTCATAATTAGCTCGCTATCAATCTTAGTCTCACTTATTCTGAGAACCTAGTCCCTCTTAGCTCGTTTCAAATGAAGAATAATAAGAACAAGACCAACCTATATTCCAATCAAAGCATCGATGGATATCCGACTACAAACCAGACTGCACCGACTGCTACCAACTCTAGTGCTTAGAAGATTTGAAGAAATGCATGATCAACCAAGTTTCTATGGTGAATGATGAACCTTTTGATCCAAAAATGAAGAGGCCAAGCTCCACCAAGGCTAATGCTCAACTCAATATGGATGAAGTGCAGTCTCAAGATTGGACCCTGACTGTAATGTCTTGAAATTAAGCATGTAATTAAGCCTATGTTTAAGTATAATGATTATGCCTTAGATCCCTAAGAGGAAGAGCTTGAGAAAAGAGTTGAAAAATAGATTCAATCATAGTCACGTTGAGAGGCTTTAAAAGCAAGTTATAGGCAGTTCTGCCCTACGGCGCTAACAGCATGGGAACGACGCTATTAGCGTGGACTGGCCGAGAGTATGGCGCTAACAGCGTGGGAACGACGCTATTAGCGTGGACTGCCGAGTCCATGGCGCGGTCAGCGCGGGATACGGCGCTATCAGTGCGGGAAGTTTAAATCAGGCCAATAGATGCGGCCATCTCACGCCAGTAGCGTGGCTTCGGCGCCAGTAGCGTGGGTGAGGCGGAAATGCTTTTATAAAAGGCCATTTGGGGGAGAGAGAGAGAGAAAAAGAGAAAAAGAAAAGGAAGAGAGAGAAACCTCCATTGATGAGCGTTTGAGCTTTGTATCTTCTCCATCGTTCATCTAAACACCTCCGACCCAACTGAGAAAGTGATTAGAACCTC
>PYAF01006315.1:95170-114018 GCA_007407185.1 Glycine tomentella
ATTCTGTATAGTTTTGTACTGTACAGAGAAACTTATATGTATATTCACCATATTATAGTGTACAGTGTTATACAGATGACATTTGATGATGTCACTTTTTAGTATATGCTTCCAAACTGCTTAAACTCTGATTGATTATCTGCTTGATTGTGATTTGTGTTTGGTAATGACCCTGATTAGTGGATCGGGGCGTTACACTGACTACCGGTATGAGTGACAACTGGGATGTCGTGAACAAGGGGGATCAACTCAGAGGTTCATCCTCTTTTTGGGATGTGAAGTTTCCACATCAAAATTTGATTCAACAGCGGCTTCTACTAGATGAAGATGCATAATCTCTAAGCAAATTGTTTGTTCAAACAAAAATAAAGGGAATTGCCTTTCTAACGAATCGACTTGTCGTGATAGGCCTATTAGCTAATTACAAGATTCGTTCAATTCTTGCGAATAAGAAGAAGTTTGAAAGAGATTTTGAGTCTAAAAAGGAGAAGTTGAAGAAGCTATTAGTAGATAAGAAGAGGATCGAATCAGAAAATAGCAACTTGATTCAATCCAAGGCTAAAAATGAGGCAAAAAGAAAAAGGTTGGATGATTGGGAAAAGGACTTGTTGGTGGAGATTGAAAAAATGAAGACTGAAAAAAATGAAGCGATTGCCATTGTTGTGGAAACGACGAGAGAAGAAAAGGAATTAGCCGAACAAAAAGCTTAAATTGGTGGAGGCCAAATTGAAAAAAGCTGAAGACAAAGTGCATGAATTGTCTTTGGCACTTGAGGATACGAAAGATGACATGGTTGAAAGCTTTACCAAGGTTTTTGATGCTGCCAAGGATCAAGTGAAATTTTTCCACAAACATATTGACCTGACTGGACTTGGATACTTCAAAATGATCCAAGGCAACCAAATCATTGACTTGGATATGTCATTATAAAGGTAAGCATCCCAACTAGGTCAACACCTCCACCTTCATCACCGATCATCTGTCGCATCCCCTAATTTATTGAAACTTTATCAAAAATAGAAAGGAAAGCACTTAGTGGAGATTCATGGATCTAAACAATTCTTAACTATAATAGAAGCGAAGGCTAGCCACATTTCATGTACAGGGAATCAACCCTTCATCTAGTGCACGCAGTCTGTAAGCTCCTTTTCTGATCGCCCTCATTCACCTTCTACGATCAAACCCATTTTGCAGACAATTTATTAACGATCTAGTTTGGTTGTGCCTTTTTGAGAACTAAGTCACCCACTTGAAAGTCTCTTTGGATAACCCACAAATTGTACTTCTAAGGCACTCTTAGTTTGGCTGCTACTTCCCTAATGTGACTGACTTCTTGAGTCTCATAAATCATGTCAATCTGGGCTAAATGATCAATTTTCACAGTGTTTTAATAAAAAATAGCTTCTTTGAATGTGGGCTTATAGATCTCCACCGGTATCATAACATCTACTCCATGTACCAAGGTAAAAGGGGTCTTTTGAGTCGAAGATTGTGGTATTGTATGGTATTACCATATTACTTGTGGAAGCTCGTCTACCCAACTTAAGCCAGACTTTTCAATCCTTTTCTTCAGTCCGTTCAACACCGCTTTGTTGGCTGCCTCTACCTGACCATTCATCAGAGGGTGCTCGACTGATGTAAATGCAAGATTAACGCCCTTTTATGCATAAAAGTTTTGGACCGTCAAGCTTTCAAATTGAGTACTGTTGTTAGTGATTATGGTGTGTGGAATTCCAAAATGGCAAATAATGCATTTCCAAATAAACTTCTTCACTTGATTAGAATTAATGGTAGCTATTGGCTCTACCTTGATCCATTTTCTAAAATAATCCACTACTATGATCAAATACTTTAATTGTTCAACTGCAATTGAGAACATGTTGAGTATATCAATCCCCCACTTGTTGAAAGGCCAAGTCAAGGAAATGGAGTACAACTATTTGGGAGGCTCCTTATGCATGTTGGCGTGCTTCTGGAATTCGTTACATTTTCTAACAAACTCTATGCAATCCTCGCATAGGGTAAGCCAAAAGCAACCTACTATGATCACTTTTTTCACCAGCGATCGCTTTCCAATATGGCTTTCACAAATTCCCTCATGGATTTCCCAAACTACATTAGTAGCCAACCGAGGTGTGAGACATCTCAATTATGGAATACTGAATCCTCGACTGTATAATTTGTCATCCAGCAAGGTGAATCACGCTGACTCTTTGATAAGTTTTGTCGTACCCTGCCCATCTAAAGGTAGATTTCCCCGATCCAAATAACGAATGGTAGGACCCATCCAATATTCATACTCCTCTTGTATAAACATTACTTCAGTTCTTGGAAGGCACTCCCCTTGTATGAACATCACCTTTGCATCTGCAAGGGACACACTTGGATAAGAAAGCGTGTCTTGCAATATTGATTAGTTTCCTTCTCCTTTCTTTGTACTTGCTAGTTTTGACAACAGGTCAGCTCAAGAATTCTCTACTCTTGGAAGATAACTAAGTGCAAAATGGTATTATGCTTAAATAGACTTTACTTTTTGAAGGTACTTGGACAATAGGGGATCCTTGGCTTGGAAAACACGCGTCGCCTAATTGGTGACTAACTCAGAATCATTCCGAGCTATTAAAGAGGTGACCCCCAACTATTGGCTAAAATATCCTTGTTAACAACACTTCATACTTCATTAATTTGTTGTTGGTATTGAAATCAAACTTCAATGAATTCTCAACCAGTACTCTGTTGCGTACTCGGCAAGTGCACCGGTCACTCAAGTAATAAAGAAGTAAGAAAAGATATCATCCCACGAGGATTGTTTGACCAATTAAATTATAAATTAAATCATTAAGTTGGATAAAAAATAAAATGAATAAGGTTGTTGTTGTTGTGTGTGTAGAATAAGCTAAATTAAAACTAAATATGAACATAAGTATATGGACAACTATGGAGGATTATAATGAGATAAGTGATTAAGTAGCTAGGGCATTCCACACTAAATGCTCCCTACTCTTGTGTATGTATTGTCTACTATCTTCATCAAACCCAAATTACTCAACATGCATCTTCATACAACAATAGCTAAGCCCTACTCCCGTAGTGTTCTTAACCCTTTAACCCACTTTAATACCCTAATCCCTTAGTGATAATGGTTAGGTCAAGCATTAAATGATGCATTAAATGGTTGCAAGCATACACTCTTATCCCTAATTAATGTAAAGCTTGTCACTTTACCCAAGTCCAAGCTTAGAGCCCAATATCCCTATTGTAAACCCCCAACTCTTAATACCTAACTAGAGTGATCATTTCCAGAGAGATAGAAACATGCATTCAACAAGATAAAGTGAAATAACTTGATATTAATGAAAGATAGCATCCAATACAATCACCAAAAGAGATTACATTCAGTCCTTAGCCCTAACTACAATGAAGAACTAGCCAAACCTCATAATGGGTGGCTGTGTTACAAAACAAAATGGCATACCTAGCTGAAGCAAGGAAGAAGAAGATGGAGAAGCAACCCCTACTTGACCTTCCACTTCCCTAAACCCTAGCTAAGGCACCCGGGCTTCTAAAACCCTATTTTTATGTTTTTCTCCCTCCAAAAATCGTGCATTGAATGCTGAGGGTTGAAGCATTTATAATGGAGGCTGTGAAGTCTCTGTTTTGCCCTTAAAATGCTGCTTCTGTCGACCTATGGCGCCCTTGGCGCGAGTATGGCGCTTCTGGCGCCAACATCCAGAGTGAATGGCGCTCCAGGCGTGAACATGGCGCCCAAGGCGCTGGCTGACAGAAGGTCTGGCACGGAGCTGGCGCTCCTGGCGCTGAGTTCCAGGAAGAATGGCGCCTTTGGCGCGGATTTGGTGCTTGGGGCGCCAACCTCCAGTGCTGATGACACTTGAGGCACGAGACTGGCGCCCTTGGCTCCAGATTCCAGTGCTTATGGCGCTGATGGCGCCACAGCTTCTTCAAACTTGGCTCTTTTCTTCTGATTTTGCTTAGTTTTGGCACCTTTGGTTGATTTTCTGGCAATTCATCGGATTAGCTCAATTCACAACACAAAAAGGCAATTATCCATGCTTAATGCTCAATTCTTGCTCTAAAAAGCTTAGGAAAACCTTATATGCTAGGCGCATATCATACTCCATCAGGGCCCTTCAAAATGATACATGCTCCACATCTAGACTGATTTGAGGCACCGTCAACCATTATGACCCATACTGATAGTACCCACCTTGATATCTCTATTACCAATCCCCTCGTAGGTGTAAGTTCCACCAGAAAGTCAGCTAATACCTATGCTTTGATTGATCCTCTGGATTCATACAATGGCTCATACTCTAAGAGCTTCATTGACCACTTCACCATTCGACCAGCCAAATCCGACTTTTGAAGAATTTGTCGAATAGGATGATCAGTTCTCACCATGACTTGGTGACTCTGGAAATAATGTCTCAGTTGTTGAGCCGTTACCAAAACCATTAATGCCAGCTTCTCTAGTCTTTGATATCTGGTTTCTGCTCCTTGAAGGACCCTACTCACAAAATATATTGACATTTGGACCCTATCTCTCTCCTAGACTAGGACCTGGTTAATTGCATGATTGACCACAGCCAGATATATGACAAGGGGTAACCCAAAGATAGGTTTGGTCAAGATTAGGGGGATGACCAAATCGAGGAAAAGAAAATGAGATAAGGAAGCAATCTGACCTGTTAATTGTTGCACTTCCTTTAAGTTGTTTGGACTCTGCAAGTTGAGGATCCAAGAGCATTTAATAGGATTGGCCTTGATCCTTCTTTGTGAGAGCATGAACTCGAGAAATTTTCCTGCTAAATGCTAAAGGAGCATTTTTTTGGGTTCAACTTCAGCTGATACTTGTTGATCGTATCAAATATTGCTTGCAGGTCAGCCATAGGCCTAGCCGTCAAAGTTGACTTCACCACCATGTCATCTACAAAGGCCTCCACATTTTTCTTATCAGGTTTGCTAGAATTTTATCCATGAGCTTCTAGAATGTTTCCTTCACGTTTTTCAAACGGAAGGCAAACCTTATATCAATAATTGACCTGATCGCTATAAACACAATCTTATCCTCATCTTATAGATGCATTTGGATTTGATTGTAGTCTGAATATGAATCCATAAAGCTTAGGAGTTGGTAACCTGAAGCTTATCCACCAAACAATCAATATTTGGCAACAAGTATGAGTCCTTGGGGCATGCTTTGTTTAGATCGGTAAAGTCGATACACATACACCACTTTTTGCTTGACTTTTTAACCATGACCACATTGGCCAACCAAGAGAGATATTGAATTTCTCTTATATGACCGACTTTAACCAATTTATGGGTTCCCTTTGCTTTTGTACTCCTCTTTTCCTCTCCAAACTTCCTCCACTTCTGGTGATCGGCTTAGCTTTTGGGTCCAAAGCTAGTCGGTGACACACGAAGTTCGAATCAATCCCGAGCATATCAGTCGAGCTCTATGTGGAAACTCCAACATTTATCCTCAGAGTATATACCAATTCCAACTCCACTTCTGGAGATAAGGTTGATCTGATCTTGATGATTCTCCCTTCTCTGATCATAACATCCTTTAAATCTTCTATAGGGGTCGGCCTTCATTCTTCAAAATCTCTCCTCGGGTCTAGATCCAACATGTTAACCAGGTGACCATACTTGAATCCATACAACTTCCTTTAAATCTTCAAACTCTCCTTATAACACTTGTATGCCAACTTCTAATATACATAAATGGTCCTTATTGAGACCCCATCATCCAACAAATACTTTATCTTTAGGTGGGCTGTGGAGATGACTGCACCCAAATGGTTAAGGGTGGTCATTCCAATAAGAATTGTAAGTTTAGTGTGCATTCACTACCAAGTACTTAATTGTCAACATTTTCTTTTGGTCCACCTTACCAAATTTTGTTTCTAGTTCAGCATATCCCCGGACCTCGATCTACTCACTTGCAAAACCAACCAACGCACCTAGATAAGGTTGCAACAAATTCCTTGGTATATTCAACCCCAAAAACGTGTCCCAATACAAAACATCAGCAGAAATTCCCCGATTAACCAAGATGTGTTTCACATTGAAACCCATCAATATTGTTGAAATCACCACTAGGCTTCACCATCATTCCCCCAAGTGGGCGCTTGGCCCCTAATTGTCCTTGTTTCCCTTTTGTTTTGAATTTTGTTGATCGCCTTTGTTCCTAGCAAACTTTTCCATTGGCCCATCCCTAATCAATTGCTCTATCTATTGGATAAGCATATCATGACCAGATATTTGATGCAATTCACACCAACGATCCTAATTTGGTCTAATTTGCCTATTGGTCAAAATTTGGAATTTTAGCAACTGACGCTATTTATGTCTTTCAAGATAGCCCATAAGGGATCGTCTCCATAACCTCAACAACAACCATAGGTCTATCAGGAACCTCACGATTCCCCCGCAACTAGTTGCCTCTCCCTTCATTCCTTTCATTCCAATTCAACTTTGATCAGAGGTAATCTTTGGTGATCGATTTTGACACTGAACTAGACACCATATCCTTCTTCTCCTCTGCTCTCTTCCTCTCTATGCCCTCCTCCATCTCTATGTGGCATGTTACATGGGATTGGACCTCTGTTATGGTCGCAACATTTCACCAAACCAATGATTCCCCAAACTGTCCTGCATGCAACCCGTTGTAGAAGCTTGCCACCATCATTCATTTGTTCGGATTGGAAACTCGAACCAAAACCCCATTAAAACTTGTTTAAAAAATATTTTAATAATTCTCCCTATTGCTGCTTTACATCAAACAGATTGATCATTGATGGTGGTTTCTGCGTGCTTGCCGCGAACTGGGCTACCAACTGTCACAAGAACTCGTCAAAACTAGTAATCGATCGATCGCTCAAACCGCTAAAACAGTCAAGAGCTATAGTAGTTAGGGTTCATACGAACATCTTGCATCACATAGCATCTATGATGTAATGTCTACAACCAATAGACATTAAGTTTCTCAGATCTTCCTTGCAATGAAACCCAATCTTCAAGCAAACTCCAAGAAATGGAGAATTCTACACTTTCACATAATTTGGGGCTTTTTAAGAGATTTCTAATTTGTAGAAGTGGACCGTGGAAGAAGAATAGGAATGAATTGGAATGACACCATGGAATAGGAATTCCAATAAGTCTTGCAAGAATTACCACAATAGCAGAGGAGCCATTGATAAGAAACAAGAAGGTTCTTGAATAAGAACAAGAGAGAAACCCTCTCAACAATTTCAGAATTGTATTAATTGAATCAAAAGTTGTTACAAATAGTTTTGGTGTGGTTTATATAGCCCACGAAATTAGAAGATAAATGACCCTAAATGTAAGTAAAATGCAAATTGAAATGAAGCCCAAATGTAGCTTGCAGTGCAAGCTTTGTTCAAAACGACCTTTGGCTTCACAGAATCGCGTTTCTGCATAAACTTTTGGTCTAATCGATTATTTCAACCATGTAATCAATTATTTAACCTAAATAATCGATTACTTGGTTTGGTAATCGATTATTTTGATCTTATCCTTCCTGGAAACTGATTTAGGACCAAAATAATTGATTAATTTGACATGTAATCGATTAAAACAGAGATACTTTCATTTTTTCAGGCTGATTTAATCAATTAGAGGATGCTTGTAATCGATTACAGGTATCAGAAAAATGCTTTTAATCTGTTACAGGATGCTTTTAATCTGTTAAAACAAGCAACACTCCTTATGCGTTTCCACTACTTTTGTGGGCTTCTTTTTGGCTTCTTCTTGCTTTTCCAAGAGATACAAGTTAGATTGGATATGATCTTGAAGTACTTGAGTGCTAGCTCTTTAGCTTGCATTGATTGTCCATCAGTTTACTTCTCCATTGATCAAAATCTGAGCTTAGAAGCTCTTCATATGTTGAACTAGATCTTAGGTTCCATCACAGCAAGTGATCATGGGAAGCAAATAGTTCTGTGGAATTTGCTTTGCTACAATCCTTGCTGAAAGAGGTTGGAAATCCCATGGCGGTTCAACCATGACCTCTCCCTCCAATCATCTTAGCACCACCTGTACCTCGCTTGCTCTCCTTCTGATCTCCTTATTCTAATTTTGCAGTGTCTGGTTTGCCTCCAAGGCCTCGAAGGCGATTCTCCTTGATTCCACATGTTGCTCCCTAATTGTTTGCAACTTTTGTATCACATCCTCAATCGTAGTTCTAACCATAGTTTTTAGTCATCTAGAACACGAAAAAAATCAACAAAGGGCGTTGGGAAATGTTTCACCGAGCCCCGCAGTGTGTGGCAAAGTGTTCCAAAAAAAGGCATTCTCGTAATGAAGGCAACCTAATCCAAAGCACTCAAGTGAAGTTTATTGCTTAACCTACCTACCTGGATCAACAAGAGAGCTATTTATCATTATTCATTGTGCGTATCCCCCTTGATGTTAATGGGTCAGGGCATTATGGCATGTTAATATGTGTTTATGGCATATCAAAATGTTGGGCTATGTCTCGTGGGTCTCAGTGCGTGATTATGTGTTTGCCTACTATATAGCATATTTTAAACCTTTGCCAGTGATTGGATCAAACACCAATCCCTTAAAATTAATGATCATCTTAGGGACCGACTCAATGGGATCTTGATTATAAGGATCGGGATACAATCTGCTCCAAATGGTACACAGTCCTCTAGCCTCAAGCACTTGGTGCATAGAGGCTAAGTTGTAAGGATTGGGATACAATTCGATCCCGAGGGTATACAACCGGAGCCTCAAGCACTTGGTGCGTAGAGGCCAAGTTGTAAGGATTGGGAGATGATCCAATCCGATGGGTACACAAACCTCCAGGCTCTAGCACTTGGTGCATAGAGGATAAGTTGTATGGATCCATATACGATCTGATCCGGAGGGTACAAACACTAACAAAAATACTGATAAGTTATAATGATCAGATCTATGTGAACTTGTAAACATAATAATATTTCTGAATTATAGTGATCAGATCCATGTGATGAATAATACTTCTAAATTATAATGATTGGGTCTATGTGAACTTGTAAACAATAATATTTCTAAATTATAATGATCGGATCTTTGCCAACTTGTAAACAATAAAGTTTGTATGTTATGATGATCTAAGCATCATGTCAGGAGGACATCGAAGTAAAGGTCGATCGTATACAATAAATAGTGTTATGTCACAAATCTCGTACACCTGATAATGTTGTGTTTGTCGATCACATACATTTGATAGTGTCATGAGGGCATTGAAGTTGAGGTCGATCATATATATTTATTAATTTTATGTCGATCACGTACACTCGATAGTGTCGTGTTTGTCGATCACATACACTTGATAGTATCATGATACACTTGATAGTATCATGAGGGCATCAAAGTCAAGATCCATAGTATACACGTACTAGTGGTATGTTGCCAATCACGTACACCTGATAGTGTCATGTTTGTCGATCACATACACTTGATAGTGTCATGAAGACATTGAAGTCGAGGTCGATCATATACACTTAATAGAGGTGCATCACCATTCACATACACTTGATATTGTCATGTTTGTCGATCACATACACCTGATAGTGTCATAAAGGAATCAAAGTTGAGGTTGATCATATACACTTAATAACGTTATGTCGGCAATCACGTACACTTAATAGTGTCGTGTTTGTCGATCACATACACCTGATAGTGTCATGAAGCCATCGAAGTCGAGGTCGATCATATACACTTAATAGTGGTACGTTGCTGATCACGTACACTTGATGATTGATCATATTATTACTCAATAATGTACTAAAAATAGAAACTCATAACACAATGTACCAAATCTCCTTTATTATAATGGGAGCTAAATCAAATATGAAAATTAACATTAAATGATTTACTAAGAATGTGTCTCAGTATAACCTTACTAGGTAAAACCTCATAGGATAAAATATAGTGAAGGAAAATAGTACATCATCCTTACTGAGAGGTGCCAAAGCATCACCATGAAGTTGGAAATCCCAATACAACCTCTACTTCCACCGATCATATGCAGCATACCCTTAGTTTACTGAAAAGAAAAGCCTAAGTTAAAGCAATAATGCATTGGAGATTATGGATCTAAACAATCTTAACTGTAATAGAAATAAGACTCACCACAATCCAAGTACGAGGGATCAATCCTCCATCTAACGTGCACAACTTTTATGCACCTTTTCCAATCACTTCATCCACTTTGTAAGGTCCAACCCACATTTCCGATAATTTATTAGAAAACTTGTATAGGTGTGCCTCGTTTAGGACCTAATCACCCACCTGAAAATCTCTTTGGACAACCTGCGAATTCTATTTGAAAACAATAGGAATACACACAATAACCAAGGAGGGGGGGTTAATTGGTTTAAACTTAGCCTTTTAAAAAAAACTTTATAAAATCAGAGTTATAGGATCTTAATCACAATTGAAACAAAAATGCTTCAAATCAATCAAACCACACAGACCAAGAAAACAATTGCTTAAAATAGAACTTGTTGAGTAATGTAGATATCACCAAGAACCACAGATCAAGATAGCAAGAAGAGATTAAGGAATAGAAAATAACACAAGAATTTATACTGGTTCACTTCTCAAGAGAAGCTACATCCAATTCTTCTAATCAACACTAGATTAGAGTTCCACTATTATAATTTTTCAGTTCTTACAAGCTTTACAACAATCACTCTTTATCAAACCTAGATAAAGAACAAAAATCTAAAACCCTATTAGATTCCTAATGATCAAGATATAGAGAACACTTCTCTACTCTTCCCTCTAGAGAAACCCACTCTAGAAAAATCTTATAGAACCCTTTACAAAAGTCCTAAACAGCCAAGAATTCAAAAAATGAATTAACAACAAGAGTTAATAGACAGAGACAACCTGATGATCCAATGAATATGAATAAATATGATTTATCAATCAGAGTTAAAATGCAAAAATCAATTTCAGAGCTTTCTCTTCCAAAAACTTCTTTGAAAACTTTGTCCCAGAAATCTTTCAATACACCATGAAGATTTAAAAGGTGGACAAAACCTATCTAGCTTAGAAAATCCTTTCTAACTTTGAGAAGGCTTGTGAATGCTTTGAAATTTAGAAGTCAAGAGTTATATCTTTGAGACAAACTCACATTCTATTTATGACTAACTTTTGTAACAGACTCTAATTGATTAAATCGCCATTATAATCGATTAAATTGTCATATGTAATCGATTAATCTTCCAGATAATCGATTAAAAAGTTCTAAGCTCAATCTGGGATTTATAACGAACAAAGTAATCGATTAAAAAGTTGTAATCTATTAAACCAGACATGTTGAGCTTTGAAATAAGCTAATGTAATCGATTACAAAATGTGGTAATCGATTAAAGCAGACATGTATAATTTCAGCATAAGCCTAGGTAATCGATTACTGATTATGGTAATCGATTAGGGCAATCATGCATATTTAAAAATGAACTTGTGTAATCGATTACAGTATAATGGTAATCGATTAAGACAGATAATCATGATTTACATTTTGTGCTATGTAATCGATTAAAAGTAGCTACTGATAGATTAAAGTGTACTTCATGGCTTTTCCAGATTCAAATAGAAGTTGGTAATCGATTATATCCTTGTGTAATTTATTAAAGCAGTGAAATTTTATTTTTCCAAAAACTTAACCATGGAAAAATAACTTCTTTTTAAGACATGAATAGTTTTAATGCTCTAGTAAAATCATGAATGCATGTTAAAGGTCATGTGCATGCAATTATCATAAGATTAGGCTCTCATACACTTAACCCATTACAAGTGTTTTGGCATGTGAAAAGCTAAAATCTTCCTTCAACAAGCTTCATCTTTAACTTGATCTTCTTCCAGCTCCTCATATATTCAACAGTATTATCAAACCACCATAAAGTTGGCTGCTACCTCTCTAATGTGTGCCACCTCTAACACCACTTCAATCATTTCCAACTTAGAAAGGCGATCATTTGCAGAGGAATTATCATCATGCATAGTCATTCTAATGGTAGGCTCAACGATCTCAAATGGTATCATATCATCCACTCCATACACCAAACAAAATGGGGTATCGTGAGTTGAAGACTGTGGCGTTGTATGGTATGACCATAGTACTTGTGGGAGTTCATCAACCTAGCTTGATTGGGATGCCCTAATCTTTTTCTTCAATTCGATTAGCACTACTTTGTTGCCTGCTTCCACTTGCCCATTCATTTGATGGTGTTTGACTAATGTAAAAACAAGACGAATTACTTTCTCAGCACAAAAATCTTTAACTCCTGAACTTGCAAACTAAGTTTCATTATCAATGATTATGGTATGAGGAATTCCAAAACAACATGTATTTGATCCCCATATAAGCTTCTTTACCCAATTAGCAACAATGGTAGCTACTAGCTCCACCTCGAACCACTTACTAAAGTAATTGTACATTAAAGGATCTTGTATCTCTTAGTTTAGGTTTTGATTTTGATCATTTTACATGCCAAAAAACATTTTGTAGGTGTGGCATTGTATTGACTATTTCGATAGGCATTTGTGTGCATAGAATAGTTTATATATCTTCTACGTGCTTTAGGATAATCATTCATGATGGCTTGATACATAAGTTTTTGGATGCAAAAAAAGTTTTTCATTGTGTAATCGATTACTGGTTTGTGTAATCCATTACAAGATGAAAATACTAGCTCAAGAACAAATTTTTTTATGGAGATTTAGCCTAAAAAACATTAAATAATCAATTACCTAATACCGTAATTTATTACAAGGCTTGTTTCAAGTGAAGGATGGGCTCTGTATATCAAAATAATTGAATAAAATTTGTCGTGATCGATTATAGTGCTTCTAAAACACTTAGATTGATTGTTAGACATCGAAATAATCGATTCCTTATGTTCATAGAAGCAATACAAGGTCTCACAAATAAAACCTAAGAGCATTGATCAAGCCTTGCTTGATGAACATTGGATGCATGACATGCATGATGAACTGAATTAATTCAAGAGAAATGAAGTTTGGGAACTTGTTGCTAGACCTTCTTCTCTTCAACCTATTGGCACCAAATGGGTTTTTAGAAACAAACTTGATTAGAGTGGTATCATAGTCAGAAACAAAGTTAGATTGGTTGCAAAAGGTTACAACCAAGAGGAAGGCATAGACTATGAGGAGACCTATGCTCTAGTAGCAAGGTTAGAAGCCATTAGGTTACTACTTGCATATGCATGTTTAATGGATTTTAAATTGTTTCAAATGGATGTTAAAAGTGCTTTCTTAAATGGATATATTGAGGAGGAAATCTATGTTGAGCAATGATAGAGTGCTTTTAGTTGACTATTTTTCTATCCTTCTTAGCTTATTTGACCTCTCTTGGACCTTTATTTTCCTATTCTAATTCAGTTTTTGGCCTAGGCAAGTAAGTGGGCTTAATTGCTAATTGTTGCGTATTTTCGGATTTTTGGCTCACTTGATGTATCTGACTTCTGCAGGACCTATAGGGTGCTACCAATCTCTGAATGGAGCATTCTAGTAGTCCCTGGAAAGATAACGAAAAGATCTACAAGTTTGCTAGAAATAGATCAACGCCAATTCTGTCATTTAGAGGGTCATTTTAAGATTTGAAGTTAGCGCCTCTGCACTTGTAATTTTGGGCTGCGAATTTGACTTACATTGTTTGTGGCCCATTTTATTTTCAGAACTCAGTCACTACATATATTAGTGACTTTAGTGAAACTTGGAGAGCACACTTTTCATTTTAATAAAAACAGTTTTGCATTTCCTTTTCTTAAGTTTTTAGGATCAAAACCCTTGCTCTCATTTTCTCTCTACTGTTCTTGCTTGTTCTTCATTGTTCTTCATTTTCGTTTTTTTGTTCTTCCATTTTCATGCACTCAATCCATGGGGCTGGCTAAATTACCAATCAATCCAAGGAACCAACCTAAGCACAAGGAGAATTGGAGTTCTGGTTTAGTATTTCGAATTCTATTTGAATGTTCATCTTCTTCTTCAATTGCTATTCTGTTTTTCATGCTTATGAATGAGTTTAGGATTGAAAGCGGATTAGGTTATGGATTCATGCCTAATTTCAAATATTAATCACAGATTAATTGGATGATATTTCAGTTAGGGTTGTGGTTTCAATCAATTTAGGGGTTAAGTCGATTGAGGTGCTTCTAATGAGATTGAATGAACTTTCATGATAGGATTAATTTCTGAGAACAATGATGATTCAAATTGCTTGGTGAGGTGAATTGGATTGATGTTTTAAATTCTGTTTTACATTACTTATTTTGAATTCTGTTAGTTTTTGTGTTGCTCTTTAATTTTAGTTTACGTTTTTGCAAATTTTACTTACGCACACAAACTGTTTGATAAAATTCCCCCCTTACTGTTACCATTAAATTGAAGCTAGAACCATATCGATTGTGTCTCTGAGTCGACCTAGGTTAAGCTTGTGCTACAGAATTAACGTAGTTAAATTGTTTTGGTGTGTGTCGACAACGTGATATCAAAACTGGCGCCGTTGCCGGGGACACGGTTCATTGTGTGCTAGCTTTAATTTGCTGTAAATAGTTCATAGTAGTAGTTATATATATAAAAAAAATCATTTGCATACATTCACTGCATATTGACATTCTGTTGCACAATTGCATTTTATCACATATTTGCATTGTTGTTGCTGTGCATTATGAAGTATGAATGATGTAGTTTATGTGTGCTGTCAAAAAAACAGAGAAAACAGTGGAAAAACAGAGCAAAAAATAGAGTAGTAGTAGGGAGAAAGTAGTGTAGTGTAATTGTTTTTGTAGTGTCATTTTGCTGTCCCAAAATTTTTCCAACTTATGTAGTTTGAGTTGCGATTTGTTTTCCAAGGTTTATCCCCCATTTTAAACAAAAGCAACCCCGTTAGGGATTGGGTGTGGGTTCAAATTGGCAAATTCGAACTCTAAGTAGGAGTTTTGGACCAGTTTTTATAATTGGCGTAGGGGCATTCTGATAATTTCACGGTCCAAATCGCCAAATTCCATCGTTTAGACCATTTTTAGGCAATTTTCAAATTTCATGATTTTTAAAAATCACCAAAAAAATCACAAAAATCAATCATGATTTTTAAACATTCAATGTTATTTTTTTAGATTTTTTCAAAAATTTTTAAGGCAGTTTTCCAATTTCTATTTCATTTCAGCATATATAGTTAGTAGTGTCCTAGTAGCATAGCTGTTTGATATTTCTGTGCTGTCTGTGTTTATTGTTCCTTATGAGCTGAACTGTGTATGACTACGTCCACATCAAGTGAATTACATTCATTTGATCCTGAGATAGATAGGACATTTCACATATTAAACACACATAACCCTAGGTTAGATGACTTTGATAGTGTAGTTTTAGACAGTAGTGTAATATCTTCTGACTTTGATTCTAAATCTGCTTTTACTCCTTCTACTTCTACACATCTTGATATCATGGCTGATAACAACCTAACTCTTAAGGAGTTAGCTACACTTGATGTTGTTTACCAACCTTGGTGTATTCAATACCCTGAGACTGAGGTCAGTTATGAACTGAAATCTGGATTAATCCATTTGCTTCCTAAGTTTCATGGACTTGTTGGTGAGGATCCACATAAACACCTTAAGGAGTTTCATGTGGTGTGTTCCACCATGCGACCAGATGATGTCCATGAGGATTATGTTAAGATGAAGGCATTCCCTTTCTCTCTGGATGGTGTTGCTAAGGATTGGTTGTACCTTCAACCAGATCCTATCACCACTTGGACTGACATGAAGAGAAGATTTTTGGAGAAATTCTTCCCTGCCTCTAGAACAATATCCATTCGGAAGGAAATTTGTGGCATAAGGCAATTTCCTGGAGAGTCTTTATATGAGTATTGGGAGAGATGTAACAAGTTGTGTGCTACCTGTCCTCACCATCAAATCAGTGAGCAATTACTGATTTAATATTTTTATGAAGGATTAATGTTGATGGATAGGAGTATGATAGATGCAGCTAGTGGAGGCACTCTGATGGACAAGACCCCTCTTGCTGCAAGGCAGTTGATTTCTAACATGGCAGCCAATTATCAATAATTTGATGCTAGAATTACAACAACTAAGGTGATGGCTGCAAATGAAGTTTCTGTCTCTATGGTTGCTGATAACCAGAGATTGGAGAACAAATTGACTGAGTTGACATCCCTTGTGAGGCAGCTTGCTATTGGGCAACAACAGAATGTGATGGCAGCCAATCAACCAAGGCTCTGTGGTATCTGTTGTGCCCTTGATCATCCCACGGATGCATGCCCCACTCTCCGAGAGACAGAACAGCCTGCTGAAGTTTCTGCCATGTAACCTGGCCAGTCCTTTAGACCCCAACAGCAGTATAATCCTTACTCCAACACTTATAATCCTGGTTGGAGAGATCATCCAAATTTGAGGTATGGTCCTGGCCCACAACAACAGCAGCCCTTTAGACCTCCACAGCAACCTTTCTAGCCTGCCACCACTAAATACCAACCTCCTCCTTTCAGACAACAACCACAGTTCCAGCAAACTACACCTACACCTACACCTACACAACCTGTGCAGGCTAGTTCTGGACCTTCTTTGGAGGATTTAATGAAGCAAATGGCAACCAACAATCTCCAGTTTCAACAAAATATCAGTGCCATCATCCAGGACCTACAGACTCAGATTGGATAGTTAGCTACAACTGTCAACCAGATGCAGCAGCAGGGTTCTGGTAACCTTCCAGTACAACCAGTTGTTAATCCTAAAAATGTGAGTGCTATTACCTTGAGGAGTGGCACAGAACTTCCAAATGCTGGTGCTAGAATTGATGCTGGTGCTAGTAAAAAAGTTGATAATGGTGCCAAAACAGATTCTGCACCAAAACAGATTCCTTTACCTTTTCCTTCTAGAGCCATTCCTTCAAAGAAAGTAGTGGAGCTTGATTCAGATCTGCTTGAGACTTTCAGGAGGGTGGAAGTGAACATTCCCCTCTTGGATGCCATCAAACAGATTCCAAAATATGCAAAGTTCTTGAAGGATTTGTGCACCCACAAGAGGAAGCTTAAGGGAAATAAGCAAGTGAAGATGGACAGAAATGTTTCCGCATTGATACAGGGCAAAGCTGTTGATGCCATCCCACTATCCACCTTGCCACAGAAGTGCAAGGATCCTAGCACTTTCAGTGTCCCATGCACCATTGGAGATATTACTTTTGCAGATGCCTTGTGTGATCTTGGAGCCTCCATTAATGTCATGCCCACATCAGTTTATAGAGCACTACACCTTGGGGAGATGAAACCCACTGGTGTTGTCATCCACTTAGCCAATAGGAGTGCTGCCACTTCCACTTGGACTTATAGAAGATGTGCTGGTGTGGGTCAATAATTTGATCTTCCCAGCAGATTTTTACATTTTGGATATGGAGAATGAGTTTTCCAGCCATGGTCCCACATTGATCCTAGGGAGACCTTTCTTGATGACAACAAGGACCAAAATTGATGTGCATGCAGGAACTATTTCTATGGAGTTTGGTGATGACATTGTTCAGTTCAACATTTTCGAGGCTATGAGACATCCTGCGGAGGAGAATCCTGTTTTTCTCCTTGATATAATTGATGCTGCAGTAGATAGTGTAGATATTTCTGATTTACTTTCTGATTTTTCTTATCTTTCTTCTGACTTTTCTGACTTTGATCTTGGTTCTTGTAATTGTACCTGTGATGATTTTGTTGCTGTGTGTAGCATTTGTGCGGAAATTTCCTCCGCACTTCACTCTGATTGTGTTCCAGGTACAGATACAAGTTCTGAGCCTACTATCCCACTTTCCTCAACTTCTAGTCTTCCCTTACCTTCCACTATTCAGCTCCCTTCCTTGGAGCTGAAGTCACTACCTGAGCACCTCAAGTATGCATATTTAGATGATGCTCAGAAGCTTCCAGTTATCATATCTAGTAGTCTGCCACTGCAGCATGAAGAGAAGTTGATGCATGTCTTGAGAGGCCACAAAAAGGCCATTGGATGGACACTTGCTGATCTTCCTGGAATTAATCCTTCCATCTGCATGCATCAGATACTTTTGGAAGATGATTCTAGACCAGTGAGGCAACCCCAGAGGAGGCTGAATCCCACTATTCTTGATGTGGTGAAGAAGGAAGTGACAAAGCTACTAGCTGCAAGGATCATCTATCCCATCTCTGATAGCACTTGGGTTTCACCTGTCCAAGTGGTTCCTAAGAAGTCGGGTCTCACAGTTGTGAAGAATCAAGATAATGAATTGATTTCGACTAGAGTGGCCAACAGTTGGCGAGTTTGCATTGATTACAGGAGACTCAACCAGGCCACTCGCAAGGACCATTTCCCTCTCCCTTTCATTGATCAAGTTTTAGAGAGGTTGACAGGTAAATCACATTATTGTTTTCTTGATGGTTTTTCTGGTTACATGCAAATCCACATTGCACCAGAGGATCAACATAAGACCACATTCACTTGTCCATTTGGCACATTTGCTTACACCCAGATGCCTTTTGGCCTATGCAACGCACCTGGCACCTTTCAAAGGTGCATGGTAAGCATCTTTTCTGATTTATTATAGAGTTGCATGGAGGTGTTTATGGATGATTTCACTGTGTATGGTTCCTCTTTTGATGCATGTTTGGATAGTCTCTCTAGAGTGCTTGACCGATGTATTAGTACTAACCTTGTTCTTAACTTTGAGAAATGCCATTTCATGGTGCATGAGGGTATAGTCCTAGGACATTTGGTCTCTAGTAGAGGTATTGAGGTTGATAA
>PYAF01006315.1:114118-127433 GCA_007407185.1 Glycine tomentella
TTTCACTGTGTATGGTTCCTCTTTTGATGCATGTTTGGATAGTCTCTCTAGAGTGCTTGACCGATGTATTAGTACTAACCTTGTTCTTAACTTTGAGAAATGCCATTTCATGGTGCATGAGGGTATAGTCCTAGGACATTTGGTCTCTAGTAGAGGTATTGAGGTTGATAAGGCCAAAATTGATGTGATTACCTCTTTGTCTTACCCCGCTTCTGTGCGGGAAGTACGTTCCTTCCTTGGACATGCAGGTTTTTATAGGAGATTCATTCAGGATTTCAGTAAGATTGCATTGCCATTGTCCAAGCTTCTCCAAAAGAACGTAGACTTTTACATTTGACCAGCCTTGCAAAGAGGCATTTGAGGGATTGAGGAGGAAGCGGACTACCTCTCCCATCATGCAGCCGCCAAATTGGGAGCTTCCCTTTGAGCTGATGTGTGATGCCTCTAATTATGCACTTGGGGCTGTGTTGTCCAAAAGAGTTGGTAAACTATCCCATGTCATTGCTTATGCTTCACGCACTTTGGATGCAGCCCAAGTTAACTACACCACCACTGAGAAGGAGCTTTTGGCTATTGTTTTTGCTTTAGATAAATTTAGATCCTACTTGCTTTGCTCCCATATCACTGTCTTTACTGACCATGCAGCTTTGAAATACCTGTTGAAGAAGCCTGATGCTAAACCGAGATTGATCAGGTGGATGCTTCTTCTTCAGGAATTTGACATTGAGATTAAGGACAGAAGTGGTGCAGAAAACTTGGTTGCTGATCACTTGAGCAGGATTGAAGGACCTCTTGAGTCCTTTCCCATTCGTGATAATTTTCCTGATGAGCACTTGATGCATTTGCATTCAACGCATGTCACACCTTGGTTTGCTGAATTGTTAATTTCCTTGTTGCATCTGTTGTTCCACCTAATGCATCTAGGTCCCAAATAGCTAAACTTAAGAGTGATGCTAAATATTATGTTTGGGATGATCCTTATTTGTGGAGGTTTGGTAGTGACCAAGTGATCCGAAGGTGTGTGTCTGATTATGAAATTCAGTCTATTCTTAAGTTTTGTCATGGCACACCTACCGAAGGTCATTTTGGTCCTCAGAGGACCGCTAGGAGGGTATTAGACTGTGGATTCTTTTGGCCCACCTTGTTTAGAGATGCTCATCACTTTACCACCACTTGTGAGCAGTGTTAGAGAGCAGGAGGCACAATTACACATAGACATGAGATGCCTCAGCAACCCATTATTTTTTGTGAGATTTTTGATGTCTGGGGTATTGATTTTATGGGACCATTTCCTGTTTCTCATGGCTTTTCATATATTTTGCTTGCTATTGATTATGTTTATAGATGGGTTGAGGCTAAGGCCACCAGAACTAATGATTCTAAAGTTGTTGTGGATTTTGTGAGATCCATTATTTTTTGCAGGTTTGGTGTGCCTAAAGCCATTATCAGTGACCAGGGGAGCCATTTCTGTAACCGGTCATTCGCATCCTTGCTTCAGAAGTATGGGGTTGTGCATAAAGTTGCTACAGCTTATCATCCTCAAACTAATGGGCAAGCAGAGGTTTTTAATAGAGAGATCAAGCAAGTGTTACAGAAGGTGGTGCAACCAAACAAGAAAGATTGGAGCAAGCTTCTTGAGGATGCTTTATAGGCTCATAGGACTGCTTTCCGCACACCTTTGGGGATGTCTCCCTATAGGATGGTTTTCGGTAAGGCATACCACCTTCCAGTGGAGATTGAGCACCGTGCTTATTGGGCGGTAAAGAGTTGCAACATGGCATTTGATGAAGCGGGTATGAAAAGGAAGCTTCAGTTGCAAGAGCTTGAGGAGATTCGTTTGGAAGCCTATGAGAACTCCAAGATTTACAAGGAGAAAGTGAAGAAATTCCATGACTCTAGGATTCTTAGAAAGGAGTTCCATAGTGGCCAAAAAGTGTTATTGTTTAATTCTCACCTTAAGCTTATTTCCGGTAAACTTCGATCTAGATGGGATGGACCTTTTGTTATTACTAATGTTTTTTCCCATGCTGCAATTGAGATTAAAAATGAAGGTACCGGCAAAGTCTTCAAGGTCAATGGTCACCAACTCAAAGCATTTCATGAGAGCCCTCAAGTGGAGGAAGAACTTGTGGAGGACATCTCTTTGGTCCTGTCAATTTTGTGTGAAGATGTGTCTTGAATGACATTTGGGGAGTTTCCTTTTCCCTTCTTTTATTTGTTGTCTATTTGTTGCATTTCTTTGCATGCTTACATTGAGGACAATGTGCATTTCAAGTGGGGGTGAAGGATCTTAAAATTTTTGAAAATCTGGTTATTTTCTATTTTCTATTTTCTATCTGTTTATGTTTTGTTGCTGTCTGTTTGTCAATGTTGTTGTTTTCTGTTTTTTGTTTATCTGTCTGTATATATTCTGTTTGTCTGTTTTAGTTTTTGAGTCTGTATGTTTTTGTTGTCTGTTTCTGTTGTTTCTGTCTATCGCTGTTGGTTGCTGTTTTTATTGAATTTAGGCACTTTTTCATGTTTTTCATAGGATTTCCAATTTGCGTAAATTGTGAGAAATGTTAAAAAGTTGGTTGGATTGAGAGGTTTCATACTTGATGTGAATCATTGTTGCAATTGTTGAAGTGATAAGTAGGCTTGAGAAATAGAATTTAAGATGAACCATGTGTGGTAGAATTATGCCTTGTGAGTTTTTGAGCCTTTGTGAATATGTTCTTTCATGTGTGATTTCACCCTTGTGCAAGATTACTCTATGTTTTGTCTTGCCTCTTTTGACATTCCTTGTTGCACATGCTTTGATTGAGATGATTTAGGCCTTCTTTCTTTTAGCCAATAGCCAAATAAACCTATCATTGTGTTGATATCCATTGTCACCCTCTTTGAGCCTTTAGCCTTTTCTTTCTTGTTTAGCTCATTAAAAACTAAAAAAATGATGGAAAACCATGTTACCCTAGCTTTAGGGAGAAAAGGGGCTTTGGAATTGTTTTGGGAGTGGGTTTCAAACAAGTGTGGGGTGTTTGTCTTTTGTTTTGTTTTGAAAGAAAAGAAAAGAAAAAGAGAAAAGAAAGAGTTCAAATAGAAAAAAGTTCAAAGAAAAGAAGAAAAAGAAGAAAGTAAAAAAAAATTGTGTATAAGCAAAGAAAAAGAAGTTCAAGCAAAGGAAAAAAAATATATGCAATAAAAGTTGTTATACTTCATTTTCATCCTTGTAAATTCTTTCAAATTTCACCTTGTTTCTACCTTTCTTTTATCTGGTTGGCTTGCTCCCCATTGTCCCTCTTTTCTCTTAAGCTTTAGCCTAAATATCCTTTTCTTATCCACCTTTCCCTAAGCCATTCATTACAAGCTACCAAAAACCCGTCCTCAGTTCGGATTGTAGGCTGCAACTCGCCTGCATGAAGCCGGAATAAAGTCCTTTTGATCTTTTGATGCATGTGTATTTCAAGTTGAATGAATGAGAGGTTTGTCAATGCTTGGATGTGCTAGTTGCATGTGGTGTTTGAGTGTAAATACAAGCCATACACATCATGTGAGGTTGAGTGCTACCCTTTGAGAGAATTCTATCACCTTGGTGCGTTCTTGATTCTAAACTTGACTACTTTTTCACTTTGTGCTTTGTGATCATGTTTTCATGGTTTGTTTGTTACCTCAACATTATTCTTCCATCTTTCATTTCTCTCACTTTTGTGCATTGTTATGATCCATTGAAAAATATGTGTGCCTTGTTCATACCCTTTCTCTAAATTTTTGGTTTACTTTAGTTTGAATTTTTCTCTTAGTCTTTCTTTTAGTTTTGCCCAGGAGTGCAAAAGTTTAAGTGTGGGGTATTTTGATAGAGTGCTTTTAGTTGAATATTTTTCTATCATTCTTAGCTTATTTGACCTCTCTTGGACCTTTATTTTCCTACTCTAATTCAGTTTTTGGCCTAGGCAAGTAAGTGGGCTTAATTGCTAATTGTTGCGTATTTTCAGATTTTTGGCTCACTTGACGTATCTGACTTGTGCAGGACCTATAGGGTGCTACCAATCTCTGAATGGAGCATTATAGGAGTCCTTGAAAAGATAACGAAAAGATCTACAAGTTTGCTAGAAATAGACCGAGGCCAATTCTGTCATTTAGAGGGTCATTTTAAGCTTCGAAGTTAACACCTCTGCACTTGTAATTTTGGGCTGCGAATTTAACTTACATGGTTGTAAATAGTAAATAATTAGATTGTTGGGCTTGTTTGTGGTCCATTTTATTTTCAGAACTCAGTCACTACATATATTAGTGACTTTAGTGAAACTTGGAGAGCACACTTTTCATTTTAATAAAAACAATTTTGCATTTTCTTTTCTTAAGTTTTTAGGATCAAAACCCTTGCTCTCATTTTCTCTCTACTGTTCTTGTTTGTTCTTCATTGTTCTTCATTTTCTTTTTTTTGTTCTTCCATTTTTGTGCACTCAATCCATGGGGCTTTCATTGATGATGATCATGGAAGGTTAAATCACCAATCAATCCAAGGAACCAACCTAAGCACAAGGAGAATTGGAGTTCTGGTTTAGTATTTCGAATTCTATTTGAATGTTCATCTTCTTCTTCAATTGCTATTCTGTTTTTCATGATTATGAATGCATTTAGAATTGAAAGCGGATTAGGTTATGGATTCATGCCTAATTTCAAATATTAATCATAGATTAATTGGATGATATTTCAGTTAGGGTTGTGGTTTCAATCAATTTAGGGGTTAAGTCGATTGAGTTGCTTCTAATGAGATTGAATGAACTTTCATGATAGGATTAATTTCTGAGAACAATGATGATTCGAATTGCTTGGTGAGGTGAATTGGATTGATGTTTTAAATTCTGTTTTACATTACTTATTTTGAATTCTGTTAGTTTTTGTGTTACTCTTTAATTTTAGTTTACGTTTTTGCAAATTTTACTTACGCACATAAACTGTTTGATAAAATTCCCCCCTTACTGTTACCATTAAATTGAAGCTAGAACCATATTGATTGTGTCTGAGTCGACCTAGGTTAATCTTGTGCTACAGAATTAACGTAGTTAAATTATTTTGGTGCGTGTTGGCAACGTGATATCAAGCAACCTATTGGTTTTACAGATTTCAAATATCCAAACCTTGTTTTTAAACAAAAGAAAGCTCTATATGGATTGAAACAAGCTCTAAGGTCTTATGAAAGATTGAGTAACTTCTTACTTAGCCAATCTTTCATAAGAGGACATGTTGATAAAACCTTGTTCATCAAAATGCATAGCAATAATATTTTATTGGTTCAAGTAGATGTTGATGATATAATTTTTGGTTCAACTAATCAATCTTTGTGCAAAGAATTTTCTATCTCTATGCATAATGAGTTTGAGATGTCTATGATGGAAGAATCGACATTCTTTCTTGGACTTCAAGTTAAGCAAATGAAGAATGGGACAATTCTAAATCAAACCAAGTACTGCCTTGAAGTGATCAAGAAGTTTGAAATAGAGAAAAGCAATGATGCTACAACTCCAATGGTAACATCAACCTATCTTGATTCAGATGAAAAATGGAAGAAGGTTGATGAGTCAAAATATAGAGGAATGATTGGATCCTTATTATATTTGACTGCAAGTAGATCAGATATCATGTTGAGTGTGTGTTTGTGTGTAAGATATCAAGCAAATCCCAAAGAATCACATCTCACTACAGAAAAAAGAATCATTAAATATCTTAAATCAACACCAAGAGTTGGTCTTTGGTATCCCAAAGGTGCATTACTCAACTTAACTAGATATTCTAACTCTGACTTTGCAGGGTGCAAATTGGATAGAAAAAGTACTAGTGGAACTTGCCACCTATTAGACAGCTCACTAATCTCATGGCACTGCAAGAAACAATCTTGTGTGCTCTATCAAATCCTGAAGCTGAGTACATCTCTGTTGGAAGCTGTTGTGCTCAAAGCCTTTGGTTGAAGCAACAACTACAAGATTTTGGTGTAGAATTACAGGAAATACCCTTGCTCTGTGACAACACAAGTGCTATCAACATATCCAAAAATCCAATAATGCACTCAAGGACCAAACACATTGAAATAAGACATCATTTCCTCAGGGATCACATCCAAAAGGGTAACATCAAAATTGAGTTTATTGATACACATAATCAATTGGCTGATATATTCACTAAACCCTTGGCTAGAGATAGATTTTATACACTTAGAAACATGCTAGGTATCCTTGATGAGTCTAACATATGCTAGCATGCTTGATATGTGCTTGTCTATATGATATTGAATCTTATTTGGATATTCATTTCATGTGCTTCAAAATTCAAAATATGTTGCATAACCACTGTTCATTCTGCAATATGGACTATAATAATCGATTACGCATCGAAATAATTCATTATTTGTACATTAAAAGCCTTTTTACTAGCAAAGTTGTGCTTATGTAATCGATTACCTCAACGAAATAATTGATTACTGCTTGTCTGATCTGATTCTAAATTTTTTAAGTCTCTGGAGTAATCGATTACTTCATCAGATTAATCGATTAATTACATTTGATACGAAGCCTTTCAGAATTTTAAACCTCTTTGGATTAATCGATTACAAAATTTGGTAATTGATTACTGTATGCTATTCTGGTTTATACTCTCACTAATTTAATCGATTACATATCGATTTAATCGATTACACCATTGGACATAGCTTCTATCTGATTGTGAATTAATTGATTACATAGAGTTTGCAATTGATTAATAATGGCATTTCTGCAATCTCTAAAGATTTCTTGAAAATCTAAACTGCCACATTTACTTTTAAAATTCAAAAATTCAAATTTCTTCAGAACATTTAAACCTCTGGGTACTCGAAATAGCTGTTATATCCATTCAAAATGAAAAATTCGAGTCCTAGAAACTCCTATATATACTACATTTCACTAAAGGGAAATTCACCCTTGAATTCATTCTCTTCTCTCTGTGCTTGTTGTGTTTTCTGAGCTTTCTTCTTCTCTATTTTATCCCAAACTCTACCCATCTATCTATTTTAACCATAAATACCATGTCTACCTCTAAGAAAATCAAAACTTGAAAAAGAAAGGCTAGGGAATCATCAAATCCTTCTGGGAACAAAGTGAATTTCTAGTTCCTTGAAGAAAATGATAGGATGAACTATATCTAATTCAATGCTACAAAGTTGGTTATGTCCCCAAAGTATCTAGACCTTAACTGGTTCATCAAAGAGGGATTTCAATTCCTTGACCTTCTTGAAATTCAAGGCTTAAGAAAATTTCTTGAGCTTAAGGGTACTTTCTACCCTGAGCTGGTGAAGGTGTTTTACACCTGTATAAAGACCAGCATGGATGGGGTAATTCACTCTCAAGTGAAGGGTGTTTCCATGATTATTGATGAAGAGGTATGGGCTGTTATTGCTGGTATTTCTCCTGTTGGTGTAAGGAAATTTGATGAGGAGATTGGGGGTACAACAAAATTGACACCTATAGGGGATGCTTCAAGACCCTCAAGTTAGGCTGAAGCTGAGGCTTGGAGTTGGCAATATGACAAGTGAAGATAGGCTTCTTCATTATATCATTACATATATTTTGACTCCTAGGTCCACAAACCATGCTCAAACTACTGATGATGACTTACAACTAGTGTATGGCATCAAAACTTCTACCCAAATCATCTGGGTGCTTGTATTTGTTGAGACGATGCTGAAGGCCTCTAGATTGATCAGCTACAACTTTCCTTATGCCGTGTTGATCTCTAGGTTTATTGATTATTGTAAAATTGATGTTTCAAATATCAAGATAAAGCATCTGCAAAAGCTTGGATTGGTAAAGACACCTCAAGGTTGGCAGATGGTTGGACAACTGCCTCAAGCTGGAGGTGTTGGAGGAGAAGCTACTGAAGAAGAAGAGGAAGCTGAAGCTATAGAAGGCCTTGCTCAACAGCAGTACAACCCTTTTGAATCTCTTATGATTAAAAAGATGGATGCTCTATTATCTTTACATCATAAGCATAGGACTGAGACAAACTCATCCTTGGAAGAAATGAAATCTAGGCTTGAGAATGTAGAAGCTAGGATTGTTCTTGATGAGTTTGACCAACTCTAAATTAGGTTGTTTGAGTGTGCTTTCTATTTAATGTTGTTGTGTTTCGTTTCTTTGATTAATGTACTGCATCTTTCCTTTCAATGAATAAAATTCCAGTTCGTATTCTCCTTTCTTATAATCTGAATATTGATATTTTTTTTGTCTTTGATAAGCCAAATAGGGGGAGAAATAAAATGAACAAATGCATATGTTCTGTGCTTTGTTTTTGCTCTATTTTAATTGGTAAATTACCTAAGTTAGGGGAAACAAAATTAAGGAAGGAATTGATTTTTGTTTATGCAAGCATACTTGACACTGGCTCTTGGCAATAAGCTGATTTGATTTTAGGATATCAAGTATAAGTCTCCTATCATTCATCCCTCAAAGCACTTAAAAGCTAAACAAATGTTTGAGTGATATTTGGCATGTTCAAAGCCAAAAAGGGGGAGACTGTTGGAAATAGGAGGAGTAGGAAGAAGATCAAGTCAAGGATGAAGCTTGTGCCTTAGAAGAAAGATTTTAGCTTTTCACATGCCAAGGGATTTGTAATTTGTTAAGTGTATGAGAGGCTAGTCTTATGATTCTTGCATTGCATGAACATGATCATTAACATGCATACATGTTTTTACTAAAGCTTTAAAGTTGTTCATGTTTTTCAAAAGAAAATAATTTCTCATGGTTAAGTTTTTCGAAAATTCATTTTACACTGCTTTAATCGATTACACATGGATATAATCGATTACCAGCTTCTGCTTAAATTCTGGAAAAGTCATGAAGAACACTTTAATCGATTACTAGCTAATCGTAATCGATTACATAACACAAAATGAAAATCATAACTATATGTCTTAATCAATTACCACTCTACTGTAATCGATTACATAAGTTCATTTCTAAATATGCATGACTGCCTTAATCAATTATTGTTACCGATTTTCACCATGGCAAGCCTACCGTTCTATTGTTGTAAGTTTTGAATTTATAAAAGATTGTCTCCACAGGGACTTGAGCTTACTCAGATAATCCAACTAAAATTAAACAGTTGAATAGATATGTACAAGTAGGTCGAACGATATTTCATTTATTGATGCAAGTAAAATAAACTAACTAAACTTAACGAAAATGAAAATATATTTATGATAAAGAGGGATTGGATTTCATCATTCTTAACGTTCTATATTCAATTAATATTTACCATGCATAAATCACCGTCTATTCTTATTGATGCACACTAAGTTACCTTGAATCGATTCCTCGCATCCAAGTTCTAAGGATATTTTACCGAATATCGATCCCTCGCATACTTAAGTAAATTACCCCAGCGTTAAGAACTATAATCACGTGCTTTTATGCAATCGAAACATTATGCCCTATTCCTAGCAACATAACGCAACGAGTAATTTCATTCAGTTCAAACCCTAAGATTACTTTCCAGTCTCACTTTGGATTTAAGTTCATGATACTAGTGATCAAGTAGGATCAAGCATTAAGCGCGGAATGAAACTACCAATAAGAAATAGAACGATTCATGCATGAATATTAAAAGAAGTATAGGATTAAGAAGATTACATCCAACCTCTAAGAAGCTAGCCAAGCATAGAGAGAACCTCATCTTGGAAAGAGCAGCTGAACGTTCCCATCCTCGCTTCTCTCTGGCAGAGTTTCCACGCTAAACCTCACTTCTCTCACTTTCTTAACCTACTTAAACCTACTATTTAAGAGCCTAAAGACTAAAAACAAAGCCTAAGCTAGTGAGGGAGAGAGAAATCCCAAAACATGATGCCTTCCCTCTTCTGGCCATGGCTATTTATAGATTTCCTTGACCTGTATGCTCCACTCGCCCAGGCGCCTATTTTAGCCTAAGTTCACTCGCCTGGGCGAGTTAATATGATCTTCTTGGAACTTGTAATTGGCCTGGGCGACCAGAATACACATGGGAGGCTAGCCTGGGCAACTGAAGACTTAACCATGAAGGTTTCTTTGGGCTTTTGTGACTTCTTGGGCCAGGAATGCTGTTGGAACTTCCCATGTTTGATATGTGTACCTTCCTTGCTTTCTTTGTTTTTCCGGAAGCCTTAGAATTCCACGAAATCTATTCAAATAAAAGGTAGGTTTGAATTAATCTTCCGAAACACTTTAAATATGAGTATAATGGTGCTCATTAACTAGGTTTAGGGAAATTTCTAAGCTAAATGAAATAAATAAAAAGATAAGTGCCAATATTTTAAACATGAATTTAACTGAAATATGGCACTTATCAAATTCCCCCCAACCTATAATCTTGCTTGTCCTCAAGCAAAGGTAAAAATATCATGCTTTCACAAGAATCAACTTTAATTTTTGATCAGAATAGATTTTTCAAAAAGTAGTTTAACCTTGATACTTTGAGAAAACAAAATGATGGATTTTCATGAAATCAAAATGAGGTTAGAGTCAAATTTACACTTCATTTCAAAAAGACTTCAGAGGAAACATTTGACTGATATCAAACAGAGGAAAACCTCTCAAAAAGTGTTTAATTCTCCCACAGGTAAGTATTTAGTCTCACATCTATCACTGATATATCATAGATAAATTTTGCAATTCATTTCCCATCAAATCATAATACATACTCATCATGGATCATTAGGTCTTTTATGGCTGGGCTTGGCTAGAAAAAAATCTTGGTTTTTCTGGATATTCAAATGACCTTGGGATTAGGAGAGCAATAATAGAGACATTTAGATCATTATCTCCTATTCCTTTTCTCTTTTTCCAAGATATCTATTTTTATCATTTTTCTTTTTCACCCAACTTTTTATGACAAGGACTTTTATTTTCTTCCTTTTTTCTTTCTTTTTCTCTTTCATTTTTTTCTTTTCTTTTTCTTTCTTTTTCATTAATTACACAAAAACCACTTTTAAGAATTCCTTTTTATAACATGAACTACCCAAAAGAAATTTTCCATCACAACTCATTCCCTTCTTGCTCTCCTAACCTTAGGTAAGGTATGAAATTCCTATCCTAGGCTAGGGTTTCAATAAAATATCAACTTTTAAGGCTCAAAGGGGTTTGCAAAGGATAAATCTTTATATATTATTGGGATAGCTTTTTGGCTAGTGGCTTGTAATATGTTTAAAAAGAAAGATGGCCTAAATTAGATCCATGAATCATATGCTTATGTCAATTAGAAATTCATGCAAAATTACTATAAATCATACCAGTGAGATCTCTCTGTGTATAATATCTGTTTGGGTGCACACACTCACTTGGATTTTAAGGTCTGTTTTCATATTTTCAACCAAATCATTTGTTTCCCACTGAAGTTATTTATCAATTTCCATGTAAAAAGACTTTTACCTTGATTTGATTTTTATGAAAAAACCATTTATTTGTTTTTCGTTTCTCAAGGTTTTCCTACAAAAACTTCATTTTTGTTTTGTTCTAATTTAAAAGAAGTTTTCAAAACAATTTTCACTTGATTCTTTTCAAAACGTAATATATCAGTTAAGTCCCAAAAAGATTTATACATGCATGTTTTAAGCAAACAAAAAGTATTTAAAACGTGTATTTACAAAAAGAGAAAGAAACTTCTATATGCAAAAATGAAGCAAACATAGTAACTAAATAAACAAAGTACTAAATTAAAACTACAAAGCAATAAAGAAATTTAAATGATATCACTGTTTTTTGAAGATCGTGGCTGAGAAGCTCGATGTCCTCCATTCAGATAAGATTTGCCACGTTCTTTTCACTTGATTTGCCTTCTTCTAACAAAAAATGGACCTGTAGCCAAGTTCTAACAAAACAGATGATACTTTCAAAAAGATAGTATATAAACTCAAAAGAATAAAGACAGAATTTAAAAACACCGGGTTGCCTCCCAGGAGCACTTCTTTAACGTCATATTAGTTGGACGCCTTTGTTATGATTCTGGCTCCCAGCAATTGGACAATATGGATGAGCCTTTGGCTTTTGCATTTTCCTCCAATATTTTTACCATTTTTTTTTCTTTTTCAGAGATACTTGAATAGCTGGTAATTGGTTTCTTTGAATTTCCTGCAAGGAAAACATTGTTAACATATGGAGGTACTGCGTTTACCTTGATTTGTGATTCTTGATTTTTCACTTCCTCTGACAATTCCCCAATGACAAATTGTTGGTAAGGAATTTTCTTGAAAGCATCTAGTTGTGGGAGATGATCCAAACTTTCTTCTTCTTCTTCGAATTCACTCATCTCCTCTAATGCTTCATCTAAATAACTTTTTCCTTGAGCCAACTTTTTGGAGTCAGAAATCCCTCCATTCAAGGCATCCACTCTAAAACATCCTTTTGGTTCTCTTGAATTATCATGTGTTTTTGCTTAAGAGGGTCCACTTTTGTGCTCAGACAATTGCTTTGCAAGCTGTCCAACCTGAACCTCAAGATTTATGATGGAAGCCTCAATATTCTTTTGATTTGAAATGGACATCTGCATAAACTGAGTTAGCGTATCTTCCATTTTTGATATTCTATCAGGCTGAGCTTCTTCTTGTTGTTGAACCCTATTTGAAGAACCTACATAAGAGTTGTTACAGGGACATGCAAAAGAAGAGTTAGTGGGACCATAATATGCATTTTCATATTGCTGCTTCCAGCCATAAGAACTTGGACCATCTCTATAGCCTTGGTAATTTCCATGGAAGTTCTGTTGAGGTCTGGTCTGATTTTGCATATAATAAGTCTGCTCTTCTTGTTGGCAATCACCATTTAGTTGAGGAAGTTGGCCTATTTGTTTGGTCAAGGCCTCTATTTGTTGAGTCAAGAGCTTGTTCTGAGCTAGAATTGCATTTTGAGTATCCAGCTCCATTATACCTTTCCTTTGAATCGGAGATCTATCATGGTGAGATTGGTAATCACTGGCTGTCATGGAGTCAATGATTATAATTTCTTCCTCCGGGCTCTTTGACATCATGGTACCTCTAGATGAGGCATCAAGAATCATCTTTGTTTGAGGTCTCAAACCACTGTAGAAAATATGTAACTGTGCAATATCATCAAAGTTATGGTTTGGACACCTACACAGTAAAGATTTGAATCTCTCCCATGTTTCACAGAGAGGTTCATTATACCCTTGGGAAAAAGTAGCAATTGCTGATTTTGCATTTATGAATCTAGATGGAGGAAAGAATCTGGCAATAAATTTCTCCTCCACTTCTTCCCAAGTGCTAAGACTTTTATTAGGTTGGGATTGAAGCCATACCTTTGCCTTACCTGTCAAG
>PYAF01006315.1:127533-139550 GCA_007407185.1 Glycine tomentella
GTAAAGATTTGAATCTCTCCCATGTTTCACAGAGAGGTTCATTATACCCTTGGGAAAAAGTAGCAATTGCTGATTTTGCATTTATGAATCTAGATGGAGGAAAGAATCTGGCAATAAATTTCTCCTCCACTTCTTCCCAAGTGCTAAGACTTTTATTAGGTTGGGATTGAAGCCATACCTTTGCCTTACCTGTCAAGGAGAATGGAAAAGCTCTGAGATAGATAGCTTCAGCATCTGCATCAGAGGCTCCCATGGTACTGCACAGCTCCATGAAGGTGGATAAATGAGTGTATGGATCTTCATGATCTAGTCCGACAAAAGGATGTGATCCAATTAGACTGAGTAATGCAGGCTTAAATTCCACAACTTTTTTACTGAAAGGAGGAATGACTATGCTGTTGTAATGCTTTGGTCCTCGTTGATACACATAATCACCCAGAGTCCTCCTTTGTGGTCTATTTTCTTCTCCCCCTCTATTAGCCATATTTAGAGGTGGCTTTACTAGTGACGGAGAAAAATAAAAGATTTACTCGGTAGCTCTTTGGCTGTCTGTTTCGTTTTTCCTTTATGATCTTGGTAATTTCTAAATTAATATCGATGTAGCTGCAAGAAATTTTCCTCAAAAAGGAAAAAGACAAACTTTGCAATAATTTGTAAGTACCGAGGTTAGGGAAAGTAAAATAAAACAGAAGATAATTTATACAAAATCAAAAGCAAAGAAAAAGCCATATTCAACTGAGAAATTAAATTTGAAAGAACTGAGCGACTCAAGTCCCTAGCAACGGCGCCAGAAACTTGTTACGAATTTTCACCACGGCAAGCGTACCGTTCTATCGTTGTAAGTTTCGAATTTATAAAAGATCGTCTCCACAGGGACTTGAGCTTACTCAGTTAATCCAACTAAAATTAAACAGTTGAATAGATATGTACAAGTAGGTCGAACGATATTTCATTTGTTGATGCAAGTAAAATAAGCTAACTAAACTTAACGAAAATGAAAATATATTTATGATAAAGCGGGATTGGATTTCATCATTCTTAACGTTCTATATTCATTTAATATTTACCATGCATAAATCACCGTCTATTCTTATTGATGCACACTAAGTTACCTTGAATCGATTCCTCACATCCAAGTTCTAAGGATATTTTACCGAATATCGATCCCTCGCATACTTAAGTAAATTACCCCAGCGTTAAGAACTATAATCACGTGCTTTTATGCAATCGAAACATTATGCCCTATTCCTAGCAACGTAACGCAACGAGTAATTTCATTCAGTTCAAACCCTAAGATTACTTTCCAGTCTCACTTTGGATTTAAGTTCATGATACTAGTGATCAAGTAGGATCAAACATTAAGCGCGAAATGAAACTACCAATAAGAAATAGAACGATTCATGCATGAATATTAAAAGAAGTATAGGGTTAAGAAGATTACATCTAACCTCTAGGAAGCTAGCCAAGCATAGAGAGAACCTCCTCTCGGAAAGAGCAGCTGAACGTTCCCATCCTCGCTTCTCTTTGGCAGAGTTTCCACGCTAAACCTCACTTCTCTCACTTTCTTAACCTACTTAAACCTACTATTTAAGAGCCCAAAGACTAAAAACAAAGCCTAACCTATTGAGGGAGAGAGAAGTCCCAAAACATGATGCCTTCTGTCTTCTGGCCGTGGCTATTTATAGATTTCCTTGACCTGTATGCTCCACTCGCTCAGGCGCCTATTTTAGCCTAAGTTCACTCTCCTGGGTGAGTTAATCTGATCTTCTTGGAACTTGTAATTGGCCTGGGCGACCAGAATACACATGGGAGGCTAGCCTGGGCAACTGAAGACTTAACCATGAAGGTTTCTTTGGGCTTTTGTGACTTCTTGGGCCAGGAATGCTGTTGGAACTTCCCATGTTTGATATGTGTACCTTCCTTGCTTTCTTTGTTTTTCCGGAAGCCTTAGAATTCAATGAAATCTATTCAAATAAAAGGTAAGTTTGAATTAATCTTCCAAAACACTTTAAATATGAGTATAATGGTGCTTATTAACTAGGTTTAGGGAAATTTCTAAGCTAAATGAAATAAATAAAAAGATAAGTGCCAATATTTTAAACATGAATTTAACTGAAATATGGCACTTATCAATTACCACTCAATCGTAATCGATTACATAGGCTTATTTCAAAACTGAAACTGACTGTTTTAATCGATTACAATTCATGTTAATCAATTACATTGTTCATTGAACTTTTCCAGATTGAGCTAAGAACACTTTAATCGATTACTTGGAATTTTAACTGATTACATATGATAATTCAATCGATTACTTTGGCGATTTAATGGATTACATTCAGTTACATAAGTTGGCTATAAATAGATTGATAATTTTTCTGAAACTAACATCTCTTGAATTCAAAATTTCAAGTATTCATAAGCCTTTTGAAAGTGAGAAAAGTTCATCTGAGTTAGATAGTTCTTGTCCCACACTTTTAAATCTTCATGGTGTATTGAAAGATTTCTTGGGCAAGATTTCAAAGAAGACTTTGGAGAGAAAGTTCTTAAACTTGTTTTTCATTTCAACTCTGATTGGTAAATCATATTCATTCATATTCATTGGATCATCAGGTTGTCTCTCTCCATTAACTCTTGTTGTAAATTCGTTTATGAATTCTTGGTTATTTGTAACTATTGCAAAGGGTTTTTGAAGATTTTTCTAGAGTGGGTTTCTCTAGAGGGAAGAGTGGAGAAGGGTTCTCTATGTCTTGATCATTAGGAGTCTAATAGGGTTTTAGATTTTTGTTCTTTATCTAGGTTTGATAAAGATTAATTGTTGTAAAGCTTGTAAGAACTGAAATTTGTGAATAGTGGAACTCTAATTAGTGTTGATTAGAAGAACTGGATATAGTTTCTCTTGAGAAGTTGATGGAGGTCCATTCCAAGCTAAAGGTCTAGAAGGAGAGCTTGAGCACTTCCTTTGGTGATCTTTAAAGGACTAATGACAAGAGCTAGGATTGAAGAAGCACACCAATGCAATGCAAACACATCAAAAAGTCTTGATTGTTGTAAAAAACAAAGTGTTGTCTGTTTTAAGCGATTAAACGTGTCTGTAATCGATTACACAAGCAAATACTGTCTTTTTAGCAAATCCTTTTTGTTTTGATCGATTACGACATGTCTGTAATCGATTACTATCTGTTTTAATCGATTACGACGTGTCTGTAATCGATTACAAGACACTTTTTGATAATGAACGCTCTGTTTTAATCGATTACATGACGAATTAATTGATTATTTTGATCATACATTTGTTTCCAGGAAGATTTAAAACAAAATAATTGATTACAAGACCAAGTAATCGATTACTTAAGGGTATTTAATCGATTACATGGACGTATTAATCGATTACTTCAGCAGAAACTGCATCTGCGCGTTTTGGGTTAGCCAAAGGTCACTTTAGGGAAAACTTGCACTTCAAGCTTCATTTAAGTTTCATTTTAATTTGCATTTGCATTACATTTAGTGGCATTAAGCTTGTAATTTTGTGGGTTATATAAACCACCTAAAAACTGATTGTAACTAACTTTGGTAAATTCTGAAAATTGTTGTGAGAGTTTCTCTCTTGTTCTTTTTCAAGAACTTCTTGAGTCTTATCAATGGCTTCCCAATCCTATTGTGGTGATTTTTCCTAGACTTATTAGAGAGCTTCTCCATGGTTTCTTCACCTTCATCCCTAACCTTTCTTCCATTTTCCATTTTTGCAATTATAAACCTCTAAACAAATCTATTTCCAAAGGAAGTGTTGAATACTTGTGTTCTGAAGTTTACTTGGAGTTTGGGTTCCATTGCAAGGAAGATTTGGGAAACCTAATGTCTAATGGTTGTAGACATTACATCAGAAGTGAACCAGTATAAATTCTTGTGTTGATCTCTATTCTTCAATCTCTACTTGCTATATTGATCTGTGGTTCTTGGTGAAATCTTCATTATTCAACAAGTTATGTTTTAGCAATTGTGTTCTTGGGTTGAGTGGTTTGATTGATTTGAGGCATTCTTGTTTTTAATTGTGATTAAGATCCTTCAACTATGATTTTCTAAAGAACTTAAAAAAGGACAAGTTTAAACCAATTCACCCTCTCTTGGTTATTGTGTGTATTCCTATAGTTTTCAATTACTCTGGAGGTACATTGCAGATTGGCATGTTTTTGGCATTCATCGCACTTTTCTTATAAACTCCATGCAATCATTGTACAAGGTAGGCCAGAAATAGCTTGCTTGGATCACCTTGTTCGCCAATGCTTGCCCTTCAATGTGACTTCCACAAGTTCCCTCCAAATTTCCGAATTATAACAATAGCTTTCCTTGAAGTTAGACACCTTAGTAAGGGGTGTTGAACCCTCGTCTATATATCTTGTTATGAGCATTATGAATCCTGCCTACTCTTTAATGAGCTTCGCAACCTCGCGTTGATCCATTGGAAGATCGCTATCATTCAAGTAGTGAATGATCAGACCCATCCAGGACTCGTTATTCAAGTAGCCTCAACTTCTGCAAGAGACACACTTGGATGAGAAAGTATCTCTTGTATGATTGATCGATTTACTCCTCCCTTCTTCATACTTGCAAGCTTCGACAATAGATCTGGTCTAGAATTTTCCTCCCTTGGAAGATGGTTAAGTGAAAAATTACTAAACTCTGCTTTGATCTACTTTACCTTTTGAAGGCACTTAGCCAATTGGAGACCTCTAGCCTAAAAGATTCTCAACACTTGATTGGTCACCAGTTCATAATCACTTCGCGCCACTAAGGAAGTAACTCCCATCTCCCATGCTAAAATCATCCCCGTCAGCAACGCTTCATACTCCACTTGATTATTGTTGGCATTGAAATCAAACTTCAATGACTTCTCGATCATAACTCCATCAGGACTCTCCAAGATAATACATGTTCCACATCTTGTCCAATTAGAAGCACCATCGACTAATAACACCTATGCTAATAGTATCCAGCCCAAAGTCTGAGTTGATGATCTGGTCGTCGGCATTAACTCCACCAAAACATAACCAACACCTGCACCTCGATGGATCCTCTTTATTCATACAAGATCCCATTCTCAGAGAGCTCTACCGACCACTCTCAGAGAGCTCTACCGACCACTTCACTATCCGACAGACCAAAATCTGGTTTTTGAAGAATCTGTTGAATAGGTTGATTAGTTCAAACAATGACCTGATGACTTTGAAAATAATGTCTTAGCTTCTGAGTTGTTAGCAAAACCACTAAGGCCTTCAGCCTTTGATATCTGATCTTCACTCCTTAGAGGACTCTACTTACAAAATAGATCGGCAACTGGACTTCATCCCTTTCCTGAACTAAGGCTTAGCTCATTCCATGATAAATAACAAATAAGTACAAAATAAGAGGCAAACCTAGAACGGGCTTGGTCATGATCGTATAGGCGGCCAAAAAATCTTTCAGTCGGTAAAATGCTTCCTAACATTCTTCAAACCAAATGAAACTTTCAATCTTCCTTAAACACTAGAAAAAGGAAAAGACTTTTCTCTTGACTTCGAGAGAAAATCAGATAAAGAATCAACCCAACCTGCTACACTTCTTTCAAATTGTTTGGGCTCCGCATGTTGAGGATTGTGGAGCACTTATCCAGATTTTCCTCAATGCCCCTATGTGAGATCATGCAACCAAGGAATTTCCCCAACTTGAATGCCAAAAGAACATTTCTTTAGATTCAGTTTCAACTAGTAGGTACTAATTGTACAAAGACTCCTGAAGGTGGTCAGCGTCATGCCTACTTGCCAATATAGTAGGTACTATATTGTCAACATAAGCTTCTACATTCCTTCCAATTAAGTTTAATTACAATCTATCCATGAGTCTTTGGTAGGTCTTTCTTGCGTTTTTTAAACCAAACAACATGAATTTATAACAATAGTTTGCTTGATCAGCAATAAAGGCAATTTTATCCTTATCTCGTGGATGCATTTGGATTTGATTATAGCCCGAATATGCATCCATAAAAACCAAAAGTTGGTAACTCAATGCTCCATCCACCAAACAATCTATGTTTGGTAATAGGTATGAATCTTTGGGTCATTCTTTTGTTGAGATCGATGAAATTCGTACACATACGTCATTTTCCACTTGACTTTTTAATGATGTCCACATTGACAAGCCAGGTTAGGTATTGAATCTCCCTAATATGGCCCACCTTCACCAATTTTTTGGTCTCTTCCATGATTGCCTTTCTTTTCTCCTCACTAAATTTCCTCCTCTTCGAAGTAATCAACTTGACTTTAGGATTTAAATCCAAATGATGACATAAAGTCAGGATATATACCTCGTATTTCTGTTGACTTTACTGCCAAAATAAAATCGTACCGACCTTTACAATCTTTCCCTCGCCAATCATGACATTTTTCAAATCCTCTATCGGGGTTGGTCTCCATTCCTCAAAATCCTTCCTTGGTTCTAGATCCAGTAAATTCACTCAGTGGTCAGATTTTGAATCGTATAACCTACTTTCGACTCTCCTCAAAGCACTTATGCACCAACTTCTAATCCAGACGAATGGTCCCAAAGAAACCCCATCATCCAATGGATACTTTACCTTCAAATAAACCATAGAAACGATTACATCCAAACGATTCAAAAGGGGTCATCCCAATATCACGTTGTAAGCTGACAACATGTTCACCAGTAAATACTTCATCTCTAGTCTCTTCTTCTGGTCTCCTTCATCGAAAGATGTGTATAATTTGGCATATCCCTAAACTTCAATGTATTCCCCTGCAAAACCAACTAAGGCTCCATGGTAGGGTTGTAACAAATTCTCTGGGATGTTCAACCCTATGGAGGTATCCCAATATAGGACATCCGCTGAACTTCCTTGACCTACGAAAATATGTTTTACATTGAAACCCATCAGTACAACTGAGATCACCACTAGATCATCTTCGTGAAGATAGATGTCCTTGTGATTGTCATTAGGAAAAAAAAAAAAAAAAAAAAAAAACAAGTCAAAGGCGTCTTTTGTGGCCTCACTTTCATGTAGAAGATGTTGCGCCTCTGCCATTAAATCCTTCAACATGGTATTGAAATCGCCAAAGGCGACCTCCTAGTGTGTTGTTTGCGAAATTCAACTATCGACGCCTCCAGGAGGTGGTCTTATCCCCTGATCGTTCTTATCCCTCATTCAACTCGAATCTCCTTGATCACCCTTGTTCTAAGAAATCGTTTCCATTGGACCAGATTTAATCAGCTGTTTAATTTGCTAAATCAAGGAAATATATGTTTTCGTATCATGGCCATGTGTTTGGTGGATCTCGCACCACCGATCACAATCAAGGCATATTTGGTTAATGGTCAATACTAGATAATTTAAAAGTCTAGTGCTATTCACATCCCTCATGGTCTCCCTTCTGGTCATATTTAGAGTGATCCTCTCAATGACCTTGGTAACCACCCTTGGCCTCTTTATTCTGCCAAAATTCGTCCACAATCCATCATTTCTCCTATCATTCTTTTTGGTCCAATTCGACGCCAGTCAGATTGGAAACCACATCCTTCTTCTCCCTTGCTCTCTTCTTCGTCATGGCCTTATACACCTCCATGTAACACGTCGCATGAGATTGGACCTCCGCCATGGTCGCAACACATTGTCGAACCAAGCACTCCTCAGATTGTCCAGCACACAATCCCTTGCAAAAAGTTGCAACCACCATGCATTCGTCCAGATCGAAAACCCGAACTGACACCCAATTGAACCTCACCAAGAAATCTTTCAACATCTGAGCTAAAAAACTAATCACGTGTTGAACAGGATTCTGAGTACCATCATAACAAGTAACCGTGGGAAGAACATTGTTTTGCAGAATTTGCTCCACCACGATCACCACCGCAAAGGCTGAAAATCCCTCAATTGCTTGACCACAATCTCTCCTTTCATCCTTTTCAAAGTTGCATTGGCCTCATCTGCCTTTCTCCTTATCTCCTCGTTTTGGGCTTGCAACACCTGATTTGCCTCAAATGCCTTGAGAGCAATTCTCCTCGAGTCCTCATGTTGCTCCCTCATTGTTTGTGACTTCTGCATCACATCTTCCATCGTTATTCTCACCATCTTCGTTTGTCGTGTATAACGTAAAGACACAAAGCAAACAAAGCTCATCAAAAATCGTTTCACCAAGCCCCACGATGGGACCCAAAATGTTCTTGAAAAGGTTTCCTCGTTGATGGGGCAACCTAGTCTAGAACACTCAAATGAAGTGTATTGCTTAACCTATCCTACTAGGTCAAAGTGGGGACCTTTTTATCCCCGTTTACTATCTGTGTCCTCCATGATATTCAAGGGCTGAGCCATTATATCATATCAAAATGTTACAACATATCCCCAAGGATCTAGTACGTAAACGTGTCCACGTCAGTCTTACGTAATGAGCTACTCTAAATATGATCAAATCGGTCACAAGTCCACTGGAGCAAATGGATCAAAGTATGATTTGATCCGTAGAGGCATAGTGCGGGATCCTATTAAATCCAACCCAAAGGATACAAAATCTCATTATTGAATAAATAAAATAATACATTATTTGATCATCACCTATATATAGGAAACATCAAATGAGAACTATTTTTATTGTGAGAAATGAGGACTATATATATAATATTAAATCAAATTTGAATGATCAAAATTAAACAATATACACACATAACTTTAGTGTTCACATGACCACAAACTTTTAATCTTTTTTTTTTTTTGCCAATACTAACTTTTTAATGTTAATCATTTATATGAGATTTGTTTGACTAAATTCATAGTTTTCATTTAGAGTTTTTACTATATATGTTCCATATGTGTGTGTGCACGCACGTGTAGAAATGCGAGTAGAAGTCAATAATTAATAACACTGCTAAGCATACGCCTAATTAGTTGCGTTTACTTTGCCGCAACATATATGGATTAATATTCATTGATTAATACTTCTTTAAAGAAGAGGGGGTATTTTTTTATATGTTTAAATTTTGAAAATAAAACACACACACATATATATATATATATATAAATTCTAACCATTCGAATATGATATAATAGTCTATATTTATTATATTACGCTTTCTGTGTGTGTGACGAACCTGGAGGGAGGAGGTTAGAGAGCCACATTCTAAAATAAATTGTTGTCACATCCATAAAATATTTAACTAATATTAATAATCGGCGTCTTTTGCAATAATATCATAATTTGATCATTTAACAATGTCAACCAAAGAAGCATGGTCTGCGTAATATCCAATGCCGGAAATCCGTGATGTTCACTTCAAAATACAGCTCAACGATCTATATATATATATAATTTCAAGCCAAATTTGCAATAATCATTGTAATCTCAACTTCCTCCATTTATAGATTTAGGGAAAGTGATCATTGCCCATATGACAAGAACGCCGAAACCTAAACAGCATGGTAAAACTAAAACCTATGTAGAGTACTTCGGTTGTTATAAAGGTCAACAGATTAGTGAAGTCAGATCAACTAAAACTACAAAGTTCAATTTCACAATTCTATTTATGTATGTGCTTCCGGCAGAAACAGTTTATGTGGCAAGGTCACGGTCTAGGATAGGAGTAAAAACTTGTTCTTTCCAAAGTTAACTCTTCTTGGACATTACCTACAATAAGGGTGTTATTATATTTCATCTTAGGTGTGGCTTAATTATTACAAGAGTCCACGGAGTTATGTACTTATGTCCTAATGCCCATGCCTCTTGGCAAGGCTATTGGGCAAATAGCTTCTTATGGGAAAAGATCAATTTCATTCAAAAATTCTGTGCATTGTCATGTATTGAATCTCAATATTTGGTACCTTATCTTATTATCTTACTATAAGAAAGCATTTTTTGTCTTGCTAAATGACTTAAATAATTAAAGCAGGGGACATAAATGGGTGTTGTTCACTTGTGTCCTATCCTTGACTTGCTTCCAAGTAATGGAGACCCATTAAATGATATATAGCCCAAACCCACACAAATGTTGTTTCCTGTACGAAAATTAATTTACAAGGTCTCATCTGAATCTGAGCCAAGGAATTGGGCTTCTGGGATAAACTTTCGATTATACTTGGAAATATTAATTAATAAACTTTTGGAATGGGGAAAGAAAACGAGATGGAGAAAAGCGGCTACTGCTAACTTTGGGATGGCACCTTGCTCTATCTTTCATTCATTAGTTCCCTAATTTGTGGAAATCATGGGCCATCTCATTTTTCATGTTAATCATTTTATCCAAAGTGGGGTCCATGAATCACCCTTTTTTCAGTTACCGAATATAGTAAATCTTGATCAACTGGTTGTGGGAAGCTATTTCTAAGGCTTTCAGTTTCATTTGTCAACCATATTGAATCAAGACTGTGTTGGCCTTGGCCTGACTTGAATTTTGTTCTAGCTTGGCCATTTATGAACTGTGGCTTGGTTGTATTTTTCTGTTTTTTTTGGTCACTTTTATAGTTTTATACCTTTTAGTTAATGTATTCGTGAGATTTTGATTCCTCAACCTTTTTTTTAGTTAAGTATTTATTTTTAAAATGAAGAAAATATACTTCAATAATTTATTCTCTTTTTTTTATTCAAATATTTCAATGTTATAGGATAGATTTGGAATACAATTTTAAAGTTTTAATATTAAAAATTTGATGAAATTTCGATACAATTTAGAAGAGTTTATAAGATTGAGATTAGGATTGGAAGAGAGGGGATTTTTATTTTAGGTGAAATTTTTCTATGTCGTTTTGGTTAATAAATTGAGTTGAAGAATCATTAAAACACTTTAATAAATTTAACTAATTTGTAAAAATAAGAATGTGATGGTTTTATGTAAAATAAAATTAACAAAAAAATAAATTTAGTTACTTTTAAGATTAGAGAGGCTCTATTGATTAATTATAAAATTAAGATAAAATTATACATAATTCAAATTAAAAGCTTAGAAGCACAATTTAAACATTTTCATCAATAGTATAATAACCATTTCTACTACTAAGAAATAGACTTTTACATCAGTTGTTTTAGACTTTCAACATTTGTTTTTAATTGATGTTGAAATCACTTATGTTAAAAGTATCAATATTAAAGTTTTCATAAAACCGATCTTAACATACATTACATAACATCATTTTTTTTTAAGAAAATCGATGTCGTATAATAAGCAATAAACTAAAAAAAAAATGTAAAACATGCAAAAAATAAAATCAATTTTTTCTAAAAATCAATGTTGGGGTGCATCAACGTTGGATTTTAGAAAAATCGATGTTAACATGTTTGTTAACATCCGTTTTTGAAAAAATCGATGTTAACATTGTAAACATAAATCTATAATTTCTGTATAAAACAATCACATTAAGAACATGAACAAGATCTTTAGAGTTCATGACTTTAACATGAATTTATCATGTAAACATAAATCTATAATTTCTGTTTAAAACAATCACATTAAGAATATGAACATGATCTTTAGAATTCATAAGTTTCACATAAACATACTTTTATCCATGATTGCGGAAAATCTTTTATGGTAGAATACTTTTTCAGAGTCTTGATTGACCCTTCTGTTCTTGTATCTTCTTTTTATAGTGATAGGATGCAACTCTCATGGGTAGACAATGACGGTATTCAATTTTCTAGATCCCTATTTATTAGAAACTGAACCACTACGCTTAAGAAAACTGCACCTATCAACAATTATCCTTTTAATAACTTTCCTTTGTAACCAATTACCTTATGTCTTTTATTCATTAAATCAAATAACATCTATTTAAATGAGCCACAATGATAAATCTTACATTCTCCCACTTGGCTCATGTCACAAATTTCATTTCATGATTTAATGAAAACAATTATAATGGCAAAAGAACCAAAAGGGTGTTTTTGAAAAAAATATTTACCGATAGGGTGCGCTTTCGAAACTATTTACAAATCTGGTGCGGGAGGGCAACTAATTACAAATCTAGTGCTGTGCAACATGCCTGG
>PYAF01006315.1:145653-165516 GCA_007407185.1 Glycine tomentella
GTTACATGTTGCTCCACCCTTTGAGCTTTGTGGACTAGCTCTTCTATTGTAGCATAAGAATGTAGAGCTAACACATCTTGAATTTCTCTATTCAAGCCATGAAGGAACCTAACCATGGTTTCCTCTTGACACTCCACAATTCCAGCCCTCATCATCATCAATTCCATCTCTTTATAGTAGTCATCAACACTCTTGTAGCCTTGGAATAGTCTTTGGAGCTTGTTGTGGACTTCTCTTGCATAATAAATTAGAACGAAACTTCCTCTCAAGCATCTCTTCAAGTCATTCCATCCATGTATTCTTTCTCTCCTCAACCTCCCTATGTCCATTTGAATTTGGTTCCACCACACCAAAGCATAGCCACCAAATTCTAGAGTTGCTAGAATCACTTTCTTTTCTTCATCAATTTGTTGGGATGAGAATATTTGTTCTACTTTCATCTCCCAATCAAAGTATTTTTTGGGATCATAATCACCATAGAATTTTGGAATTTTTATTTTCACTCCACTCAATCCTCCATTCCTCCATTCTCTTTCTGCTCTCCTCACCCTCCAATCTTCACCATCTCTATTACGCCTCCTAGGATTGTATCTCCTATTTTCTCTTTTATCATTATTTTCTCTTTTATTGTTTTCTCTCTTATCCTCCCTCTCACACCTCTCATCATAATAATTTCCTCCATGAGAGGAAGCATACTCACTCACCCTCCTACTACTATGAACCTTTCCATCCACACTTCCCATTGGATGACCCCTCCTTTGGGTCTCCCTTTGTAACTCTTCAAACCTTGCATCCATTTTGGTTTGCAAATCTTCCATTTGATTTGTCATGGTTCTCATTAACCTAGAGGTCCTAGGTGACAAAGCCCCATCTCCTATTGAGCTCATCCTTCAAAAAAATGGTTAGCAAAAACACAAGTATATAAGGAAATTCTCACCACTCTCTAAGTGTTTGTCACTCTCACTCGTGTTTGCACACTTTATCTAGGCTCTTTCTATAATGTTCCCTCTTGCCTTTTTCCACTCTTATTCCTCTCTATAGTTCTTAAGCAAAAAACTTCTAATCAAATCAAGCTTCTTTAATATAGTGAAATAGGAAATGATTCTAGGCTAGACTCAAGAGTCCGAGAACAAGAAAACTCTAAGACAAAACCTTGAAATTTTTAAGAGACAAGCAACAAAAGAAAATTTTTAGAAAAACACAACTCTAATTGGAATTTATGAGACACTCAAGGAATACTATGGGTTGTACCAAACTGCACAAGGAGGTTATGCTAAGTAAATTCAATTGCTAGAAGCCAAATTTCATAAAATTTGCATGTCATACAAGTTCACTTAATTTTGTGGTTCAATGGAAATTTGAACTTGTAGCTTTTGTAACTTTTCTTTGCTTCTAAATTATGTTTTTCTTTGTATTTTTCCAGCCACAATTCAATAATGTCTTTGGCTGTACCAAAATGTTTCTCATTTTTGTAAGCCTTTGTTTTTCTTTTGCACAAGTTCAAAATTTCTTAAGGAAATTGATGAATAACGAAAATTTTGATGACTATTGTAAAATTTGTTTCTAACAACTCAATTCAGTTTAGGCATGAGATTAGTATCAAAACAAGTGGTCATACAACACAAAAAACACTACTAACAAAAATTGACAAGAATCAAGACTAGAAAATTAGAAAAATATCAAGAACACTTGAAGAACATGAAATCACATGAAACTTGAAGGAAACACAAGGGTTATGTGGTGGAACACATAACAAGCCCACACAACCAAGAATCAAACGAAAACAACAAGAAACAAGGAATTGAAATGAATTTTCATTTTTAGATTTGGTGCAGTTTTTTACCTTTGAAGAACTTTTAAAACTGAACTTGAAGAAGAATTCCACAAGGATTAGGCTCTAGATACCACATAATGAATGGTTGTGATGTAGCTCTGATGTATAGCTGAACACATAGCCATTAGTTTTCCCAAATCTACCTTGCAATGAGACCTAATCTTCAAGCAAACTTCAAGAACTCTAACTTCTGCACTTTCACAAGAATTTGGGGCTGTTTTTAAGCTTTGTAATTCAACAATGGAAGATGGAAGAGAGGTTAATGATGAAGATGGATGGCATCATGGTAATGCTTTCCAATAAGCCTAGGATGAATCACCACAATAGCATTGAGAAGCCATTGATAAGACTCAAGAAGTTCTTACATAGGAACAAGAGAGAAACTCTCACAACAATTTCGGAATTGTATTAATGAACCAGAGTTAGTTACAATCAGTTTTGGACTAGTTTATATAGGCCACGAAATTACACATCAAATGCCACTAAATGTAAGGAAAATGCAAATTGAAATGAAGCTTGAAGTGTAAGCTTCTCCTAAAGTGACTCTTGGCTGACCCAACGTGTGCAATGCAGTTTTTATGCTGAAGTAATCGATTAATTCGTCCTTGTAATCAATTAAAACAGAGTTTTTACACATTCTGATGCTTATGTAATCAATTACAACTTCCTGGTAATCGATTAAAACAGACAAGAAACTATTTTACAAAGTGTCTTCGTAATCTATTACAGACAGATGATAATCTATTAAAATAGACAGGACTTCTTTTGTGTTTGCACTGAGTTGGTGTGCTTCTTCATGCTTATCCAAAATATACAAGTTAGGTTTGATGTGTTCTTGAAGGGCTTGAGTTCTAGCTCTTGTCATGGGTCCTTTATGTTGGATTTTAAGGAAGCTGTAAGAAGAATTGAAGCAAGGATAGGTTGGAGTTTTAGCTTTTTACATGCCTAATCATTGATGGAATTTGTAATTGTCTAAGTGGCTCAAGTTATTTCCTTATGATCCTTCATGCATTTGCATTATCATTCTCATACATACATATCTTTGATTATAAAACTAAAATGGTTCAATGGTTTTTCAAAACTCAAGTTCTCATGGTTGAAGTTTTTGAAATCTGAAAAACTCTATGTTTTAACTGATTACCTACTTATATAATCGATTACATGTTTTTGTTTTATATATGGAAAAGCCATGAAGAAAAAATTAATCGATTACCATTTGTTGTAATCGATTACATAGTATTAAATAAAAACCATGCATTGCTGCTTTAATCGATTACCATTTATTGTAATTGATCACATAGTATTAAATAAAAACCATGCATTGCTGCTTTAATCGATTACCATGACTCGTAATCGATTACATAAGTCTTTTGAACATTCATGTCTTGCTGCTTTAATCGATTACATGACGATATAATCGATTATTATGTTCATAAATATTTTTCCAGAAAGCTTAAGAACAGTTTAATCGATTAAATGGTGTATTAATCGATTACATTTGATGAATTAATCGATTACACTAACGATTTAATTGATTACAGTCTGTTAAATCAGTTTTCCTATAAATAGCTTGTGGGTCTGTTGATTAAAATATACCAGAAATCATTTCTATGAAATAACCATTACTCACAAAGCTTTAGATTCTCTAAAAGAACTCATTTTGAGTGAAAGACATCTTCATCCAAACACAAAAGTCCCTATTGATTGGTGATGAAGATCTAAGCAAGATTTACAAACAAAGGTTTTCAAGAAAGCATTTTTCTACTGTTATGCATTCCATCTCTGCTTGATTGTCTGTGTTCATCTCATTCATTTGCAAAGGATCATGAGGTGATATCTTTCTTGAACCTTAGACTGTGTTAGTTTTATTGTTTGTTTAAAATTTTGAGTTGATTTCTCAAAACAAATAATTTCTTTAAAGCTGATTCTGGAGAAGGGTTCTCTAGAGGGTAGAACTGAGTAGTGTTCTCAGATTCTAGATCTTAGAAATCTATAGGGTTTAGATTTTGTATCTTTGTCTAGAGTTGACAAGGAAGATCTGTTGTAAAAGCTTGTAAAGAACAATATTTGTTTAGTGGAATCTCTAACCAAGAGTTGGTTGGAAGTAACTGGATGTAGCCTCCAAGGTTGTGAGGTGAACCAATATAAATTGTTGGGTTCTTTATTCTAATTTTGTTCATTTCTCATTGTTTGAATTTGGGTGATCAAGAAAGTATCGACAAGGTTTATTTCCTGGCATTACTTGAATCTCAAGAGTGATTTTGGTTGGAAGAAAGATTTTGTTTTAAAAGATTTTAAGTGATATGATCCTTCTTACAAATTTCGCAAATTGTTTTAAGGAAAATTTTAAATTTCTGATATAAACCAATTCAACCCCCCCCCCCCTCTTGGTTTATTTGATTAGCATTCATTGTATTTTCACTTTCAGGCTCACCAAAGGAAGTTCTTCAAGCTTTACTTCTAGGTCTTTAGCTTGCAATGGACCTCCATCAGCACAAGTCCACAATGAAATGGGTAAAGAAGAATAACTTAACATGCTTTCTAACCATGTCTAACAAGGTTCTATTACACCTTTCTGATACACCATTTTGTTGTGGTGTACCTGGCATTGTGTATTGAGCACAAATACCACGCTTTTCTAGGAATTTAGCAAATGGACTCTGATGTTGTCCACTACACCACACCTTCCATAAAACTCACCACCCTATCAGACCTGACAATTTATACCTTTCTGTCTAATTGTCTTTCAACTTCATTAATGTAAATCTCTAAAGCATTTATAGCTTGAGATTTATCATGTAGAAAATAGACATAACCATAACGTGAATAATCATCAATGAAGGTGATAAAATATTTCTCTTTATTGAAAGAGTTAACATCAAAAGGACTGCAGTGTGTATAATTTTAAGAAGCTAAGTGCTTCTTGTGGATCCTTTCTTTGTGTGTTTTGTTTGTTTGCCTTTGAGATAATTCACACAAACATTCAGATCAGTAAAATCTAAATCTGAAAGGATTTCATTCTTTACCAATCATTCAATTCTTTCTTTGGAAATGTGTCCCAAACGTTTATGCAACAAGTAAGCGGAACATTCATTAATTAAGATACGTTTAGTACCAACATTATGATGCAGAGTCATAAGCGTTTCAGCATAAATATTATCAAGACATAATTTATATAATCAATCACATAAGGTATCATTGCCAATCAAATGATTATGCTTGTACAAACTAAAACTACCACTACAAAATTTAAAAGAGTATCCAGCTTTATCAAGTTTGGAAATAGAAACTAAATTCCTAGATATACTAGGTACATAAAGAGTTTAACATAAGTCCAAATGATATCCACTGTCAAGGATCAAACGGCAAGTCCCAACAGCTTCCACTAGAACTTTCACTCTATTACCCATAAAAAACTTTTTATTTGGCCTTGTGGTTTGGGTATTAAGGAATCCCTGCAAAATATTAGAAACATGAGTTGTACATCCAGAATCAATCTGCCAAGTATTATACGGAACTTCAACAAGGTTTGATTTATAACATACATAAGCACAAGGCTTACCTTTCGTTTCAAATCAAGCCTTGCGTTTCGGGCAATCCTTTTGGAAGTGCCTAGCCTTACCACAGAAATGATATTTGATTCCATTATTTTCCTTCTTGTGGATTTGAGAAGAGGAGGCATGATTGATCTTTAATGGTCCTCTTCCCTTCTTCTCATGCTTCTTAACACTTTTCTTTTCAACTCCTTGATGTTTGACATAATTGATGGAATGAATTCTTTGGTTCTTAATTCTGGTTTCTTCTTGAACTAACATAATGTGCAATTCATGCATATTCCATTTGTCTTTCATGGTATTATAGTTCATTTGGAAAGGATCATACTCAAACGGTAATGAGTTCAATATGAACTGCACCAGGAAATTTTCATCCACATTCATTCTCAATGACTTCAGTCTTGCTGCAATATTTGTCATTTCAACAACATGCTCATGCATAGTACGTAAACCATCAAATTTCATGGTGATAAGTGTACTCATTAGTGTCCCAGCAAGAGACTTGTCATTAGTTTGGGAGCACTCTTTCACAAGTTTTATCATTTCTTTAGAACTTTCAGTTTGTGGAAGAGTTGACTTAATGTTGCTTGCAATGCTCATTTGCATGTACATCAGACTCAACCTATTGGATCTTTCCTAGTTCTTAAAATTGACCCTTTCATCCTCAGTGCTTGCATCAGTAATAACACAAGGTTTCTCTTCTCCACGAGCCAAATCCAAATTCATTACCCCAAGGTAAAATTCAATCTGCCCTTTTCATTCAGAGAAGTTTTGTCCATTGAAAATTGCAATAGTTGAGAAAAGCGAATGTGTAGCAACAAGTACTGCAAGGTATAAAATTTGAAAAAAATTAATGTTTTGAATCATACATATCACATACTAACATAATTCACAGATTCATACATCATGAAATGCATACTAATGTTCACCTTTGGGATCCATTAATACACAACACTCAACCATAATGATGCTAATAAATTTTTTGTAATTTGACAATAATACATACATAACTAGAATTACTTACTATCTTTGGATGTGTAAATAGAACTAGTCATGTATCCATTATGCCAACATTCATGTTTATTTATTATGATGACAAATAACCAACCTTTGGGATGATCCTTAACTGCCCCATAATAATAAACTTTAACTCATCCATAAAATAATAATTTTAATACATTCATAGCGTCAAAATTATGGATGATTGAAATGAACATATAATTTGGAATTAAATCACTCATACAAATTTGGTCACTTTGGCGACTAACAAATTCACCATACTTTAATTCCAAGATACAAACACTTCATAAAATACAAAAAATATGTTAAAATTATAAGATTTTAACAACATTCAAAAACATTCTAACATCATAATTAATTTTCAATGTCAACAAAATATACAATCATTCGATCACAACACATCAATGCATATACATTTAATTGAATACAATTTTAAATATGCATTGGTACAATTTTTTCTTTTAATCAGGGATAGCAACAAAATGATTGACCATTATTGTTTACTTTTCATCACCATCATTAATGTGTCTTTGTCTTGTAATGATAGGAAAGATAATTTGCATTTAATATATATATATGTTGAACCGAAAATACCATCAGGATATTATCATGATATCCATTGGAACATAAGGCATGCCAAGTGAGAAACAACAACTCTATGAGATAGTGTAAGGCTTCGTCATATTATTCGATGGGTAATACTCACAACAAGCAAAAAATTAATATTCAAAATCTACTAGAATACTTTATCGTTGCATCAATCAAAATTAGTAATGGAAAATCACGAATTCTTAAACTTGTAGCTCTAATACCACATGTAAACATGAATCTATAATTTTTGTTTAAAACAATCACATTAAGAACATGAACAAGATCTTTAGAATTCACGAGTTTCACATGAATTTATCATGTAAACATAAATCTATAATTTCTGTTTAAAACAATCACATTAAGAACATGAACAGGATCTTTAGAAGTCATGAGTTTCACATAAACATATCTTTGTCCATGATTGCTGAAAATCTTTTATGGTAGAATGCTTTCTCAAAGTCTTGACCCTTTCTGTTCTGGTATCTTCTTTTGATAGTGATAGAATACCACTCTCATGGGAAGACAATGAAGGTATTCAATTTTCTAGATCCCTATTTATTAGAAACCGAACCACTACACTTAAGATAACTGCACCTATCAACAGTTATCCTTTTAATAACTTCCCTTTGTAGTCAATTACCCTTATGTTCTTTATTCATTAAATCAAATAACATTTATTTAAATGAGCCACAATGATAAATCTTACAAACATGAGTTTGTTAACATCGATTTTTCAAAAATTGATATTAATGAAGTCATGTTATTTTTTAATATGCCACTGCATTTTTGTTAATATTGATTTTTGAAAAAATCGATTTGAACGTAGCGATATTAAAATCATTCTTTTGAGTAGTGTCTCCTACTTCGTAACTTTGCAATTATTTTTTCTTCTAGAGATAGATAGAAATGGAAAACCCTAACAACCAAAACCAAGTTTTGAAAAAATGAGAAGTGCACAATATGTGATATCTTAGTCTTACTAAGGTCTAGTCATGGACTCCCAGCAAACAAGCAGGAGAGTCAAGAGGTTTTTCCTAAGTTTTGACTGGCCATTCATTCGTTTGGAAACTGTAGATAACGTTGTCAACTAAAAACCGTTTCATTAACTTTTGGTAGTGCATTGTCTTCTTGGGGAGGTGTTTACTCAAATAAGACTAGTTATAAAAGATAAAAATAAAACAAGTTGGGTTTGAGAGGTACTAAAAATGTAAGATAAGTTCTTTATTGAATTCAATGTAAAAAAAAAATTCTTATATATTGTGTATGTGTTTACATTTATGATGGATTATTTAAAATTACATTAAATTAACATAATTTAGATAAATATTGACATGTTTATTTTTATGTTGAAAAAATGATTCTAAATTTAAAATTAGTTGAACTAAAATAACTTCAGATAAATTTTACAATAAATCAAAAAATATATATTGGCTTAGTGTTTCACTACTAAATTATTTTAAAATAAAATATTCAAACATAAATTACTTGACCTTAAAGTCAATTTTAACTACAATTCATTTTACAAAATCAGTTTTATAAACATTCAACCAAACACATACAATATGTTAATTTCATCCATAAAAATTTAATTTAAGATTATATATATGTTCATTAATTATATTAAAATAAATCATTGCTAGCAGAGTGTGTGAATACCCTTTCTTAATGTTGTAGACATTTTATTGATGTTGATCTTACCTTTTGTTATGGTGTAGATTGCGAAGTACATAGAATATGAGATTCAAAGGAATGGATGAGAAGATTGAGAGAATTAATTTGCGAAAGAGGATCTCTATGATTTAGTATGAAATGAGTTTGTTACTTGTATTCAATTACAGTTCATATATTTATAGAGCGACTATTTTGTCCTTTCTTACTATGTGTCAGACAACTACTAGCGTATGTTTGTGCTGTGGTCCTACTCCCTAGCTATTCTCTTGGGTCTAGTTGTGTTAGAGTTTTAAGTGCACAATCAAACTGAAATTTAAGTGGAAGTAGAAATTAAAAGTGAAAGATAACACAAAAGTATTTTACTTGGTTTAGTAACTAGGAGAAACTCCTTATTACCTACATCCAAGGGCAAAGAACTTGTAATCCCTTTATTAACACTAAAGTACCAAAGAATCTCTACAACAATGTTCAACGGGCTACACAAAAGACCTCTCAACAATAACCAATAGGACTCAATATTACAGATAACACACAATGAAGATTAAAAGAAAAAAAGAATGGCTCTCTTACACAAGTGTTTTGACCAGACAACACTTAACCTTCATTAAGTTCCTCTTCTCAGTCCCTTGCAAGAAATCACACTAGAAAGCTTCAAGCAAACCAAGCACAAGAGAGAACCTTACTTGCAATAGAAGATGAACAAGAACGAACATAGTCCTATACAACCTTCATCAACACCAATTACCCAACAAGCACAAGGTATTGAACAAACACAGTAAACCCTAGCAGAGACATTGGGAACGCATGAAGAAAATGAAGAGAGAAGAATAAAAGCCTCGAGAATGGGAGAGAGGGAGAGAGAGAGAAAACATAAAATAAAAGGCTGAAATTCAAAAGGCACTACACGTACTACTGCACCACACCTTTAGTGAAATAAAATAAGCTTATATATGCTAGGTTAATAAGCCAAAACGCACAACATCACTAAAGCCACTTCTTGGGCTTCACAGGCCCAACAAACTCCACCTTGAAGCACAAGAAGACATAGCACAAATAAAAGACACTAGGGGCTACAGATTCAATGCCAGAATAGAGGACACTAGGACACAGAAAACAAAACAAACATATACAGGAAAACAGAACAGAACCGAATAAATTGCATTAGCATTTCCAAGTAAATAATTAAAATAGAAATAACAGAGATAGGACTTTTAACATTTCCAGGGCATCCTTGAATTTGTTAAGAGGTACAACGTTAGTCAAAATATTTGTTGGATTGCACACAGTGGATATTTTCTCCACCTTCACCTTATCACCTGCAATAATGTCTCTAATAAAATGTAGTCTGACATCAATATGTTTAGGTCTTTCATGATAAGCACTATTCTTAGATAAATGAATAGCACTTTAAGAATCACACATAATTTGTGGAATTCCATCTCCTAAACCAAGTTCAGAAAGTATTCCTTTCAACCATAGTACCTCTTTTACAGTTTCAGTGAAGGCTATATACTCAGCTTCAGTAGTAGACAAAGCTACTACATGCTGAAGATTTGACTTCTAGCTAACAACATTTCCACGAACAGTGAAAACAATACCTGTTAAGGATCTCCTTTTGTCTAAATCTGCAGCATAGTTAGAATCACAATAGTCTTTCACAGAAAATTCATTAGATTCATTTCCAGTAAAATTCAAACAGAAGTCAAAAGTGCCATTAAGATATCTAAGTATCCATTACACAACATTCCAATGATCTTTTGAAGGATTACTCATGAATCTACTCGCAACACTAACAGCATAAGTAATATCAAGCCTAGCGGTAATCATTACATACATTAGGCTTCCAACTACATTACAATATGGCACATTTTTCATATAGGCAGATTCATCTTCATTTAAAACACCACATATAGATTTTAAACGAAAATGAGCAGCTAATGGCAAATTAACAGATTTACAGAGATGCATAGAAAAGAGTTTAACAACCTTCTTAACATACACAGATTGAGATAAAGATAAGGTTCTTTCTTTTCTATTTCTTACATCCATGCCTAAGATTCTCTTAACAGGACCAAGGATTTTCATATCAAATTCCTTCAGTAACATCTCTTTCAATTTGTTAATGCATTCAATATCATGAGAAGCAATTAGCATATCATCCACATAGATCAACAGATAAGTATATTTATTTCCATTATCTTTCTTATAATAGACACAATGATCATACTTACATCTAATAAATCCATGTGAAAGAACAAAATCATCAAACCTTTTATACCACTTCCTGGGTGCCTGTTTTAATCCATTCAAGGACCTTTTCAGCAGACAAACTTTGTCCTCAGAACCTTTCTGTATGAAGCCTTCTGGCTACTCCATATAGATCTGTTCATCTAAGCTTCCATGCAAAAAGGCAGTTGTAACATCAAGTTGTTCTAATTCTAAATCAAGAATAGCAACAACAGATAAAATAAGCCTAATAGAAGTATGTTTTACTACAGGAGAGAAAATTTCATTGTAATTTACTCCTTCTACCTGTGAGTAGCCTTTGGCTACAAACCTAGCCTTCTCCAAACCTGGGACTTTAAGCTTCAGCTTGAAGACCCACTTGCATTCAATGATCCTTTTGTCCTTCGATTGTCCACTAGAAACCAAGTCAGATTCTTCTTTAATGAGGAGATCTCTTCCTCCATTGCTCTCAACCATCTCTCTTGAGATTTCATGTTTATTGCTTCTTTGTAAGTTACTGGTTCTTCTTGTTCAACCATCTCTACAACCTGCAATGCAAAAGCAACAATATCAAAATGAGCAAACCTGCTAGGTGGCCTTATATTCCTTCTAACTTTATCTCTAGTTAAAAGATAATCATTGAGGTTGGAGTCCTCTTGATTTTATTCACTAGTTTGTTGATCATTTGCAAGTTGATCAAGAGTGTCTCCTTGATCTTCAGTTTCATCATGATTTTGAACAAGTTCAGAATCATCAAAACCAGTGGTCTTCTCCACCTCCAACTAGAGATTTCCAGGTTCTTGAGCCTGTCTAATATCCTGCACAATATCTTTGCAAAATGTTAGTTCATTGAAAACAATATTTCTACTAACAACACACTTGTTTTCAGATATTAACCAGAGTTTATACCCTTTTATCTCTGCAGGATAACCTACAAAGACAGATTTAAGAGCCCTAGGGGCTAACTTATCCTGTTTAGAATGAACATAAGCTAAACAACCAAAGGGTTTCAGATAACTCAGGTTAGGAGGCTTACCACATCACATTTCCATGGGAGTTTTGAAATTAATGGCAGATGAAGGAGACCTGTTTATAGTATGACAAGCAGTAGAAACAGCTTCTGCCCAAAAAAGATTTTCTAAGACTAGAATCAGCAAGCATGCATCTAACTTTATTTAAAACAGTTGTATTCATTCTTTTAGCAATGTCATTTTGCTGAGGTGTTTCAGCACAAGTTCCATGTCTTAAAATACCACATTGTTTGCAGAAATCATTAAATTGGTTATTACAAAATTCCAATCCATTATCAGTTCTTAATGCTTTAAACTTATTTCCTGTCTCAGTTTCCACTTGGACTTTCCAGTCCTTAAAACAATCAAAAGCTTGATCTTTTTGTTTTAAAAAATAAGTCCACACACGTCTGGAATGAGAATCTATGACAAAAAGAAAGTAATGACAGCCAGAAAGAGAACTAGGAATGTTGGGTGACCCCCACAAATCAGAGTGTATATAATCCAAGATATTTTTAGTTTCATTCTTTCCTATTTGAAACTTTAATCTGTGAGATTTTCCCAAAACACAAGTTTCACAGAAATCAATAGAAGCAAATGTTTTAAAACTTAAAATACCTTGTTTATATAACTCTTGTAATCCTTGATTACTAGTGTGGCCTAGTCTTTTATGCCAAAGAGAAGACTCACTAGGCTTTCTATTGACACTACAAGACTCATGTCCTAAAGCTTCTCCATCTAGAAAATAGAGACCATTATCTAACATCCGTTTCATAAGAACTATGGATCCTTTAACCACTTCTAGTGTTCCTTGAACACTCCTAAAACTGTATCCGTTCTTGTCTAATATTCCTAGAGATATCATGTTTCTACTAAGGTTAGGGACCCATCTCACATCCTTGAGAACCTTAACAGTCCCATCTCCCATCCTAAACCTAACAGCTCCAATTCCATCTACTTGACAGGTTTAGTTATTTACCATCATCACCTTTCCACCTTTAATTTTCTTAAGATAGATTAATCAGTCCTTTTCAGGTGTCATATGATAGGTACTACCCGAATTCATCACCCACTCCCTCTCACAGGAAGCATTAGACAAAGCTAGGACCTCATTATCCTCAAAACCACTAGTCAGATTAGCATAATTTGTCCTATTCCCATTATTTTGACCTTTTCCTTTTTTTGGACAATTATTCCTAATGTGTCATTCCTTATGACACAACCAACAAATCACCTTTCCCTTAACAGGTGGCTCATTTTTATTTTCAGTATTGTTCTTTCCATTTTCTTTTCCTTGAAACTGACTCTTTTTTTACTAAACTTCTTTTAAATAAATAGTCCCTTTGCAGTGACCTTCTTATTTTTCACCATTTCTAGTTCTTTAGACTTTAAGGCTCCTATTACATCTTCTAATGACAAAGACTATCTTCCATACTTAATAGCATATTTCACATCCTTGTAGGAATCAGGCAAAGCATTTAGAAGTATAATAGCTTGGTTTTCATCAATAATGTTTTCATCAATATTAGCAAGACTAATAGTTATCCTTTTAAACACATCCAAATTATCATCTAAAGATTTACTAGATTCCATTATGAAACCAAACAATTTTTCTTTTAGATATATTTTGTTTGAGAGAGATTTAGTCATGTACATAGATTCCAATTTTAACCAAATACCAGCAACAATAATTTCATCCTTGACTTGTCTAAGAACATTATCACTCAAATATAGAATTAGCAGACTAAAGGCAGTTTCAAGAATATCATTTTTATCAGTTTCAAATAAAGATGAAGGTAAGTCTTTCTCACCACCAAGTGCTTTAGAGCACTTTTGATGTACGAGAACAACCCTCATCTTCATGTGTCACATGTTGAAGTCTCCTTTCCCGTCAAACCTCTCCACCTCCACTCTGGCTGAACCCATTCTCGAGTGTTTGAGGATCTGAGGTAGAACCTGCGCACCAGAGCCTGAAACGCACAAAGAAGACAGGAACACAAGAACCAACCAAAGCTCTTGATACCACTTGTTAGATTTTAAGCGCACAATCAAAATGAAATTTAAGCGGAAGCAAAAATTAAAAGAGAAAGATAATACACAAGTATTTCACTTGGTTTAGTAACTAGGAGAAACTCCTTGTTACCTACATCCAAGGGCAAAGAACCTGTAATCACTTTATTAACACTAAAGTACCAAAGAATCTCTACAGCAATGTTCAACAGGCTACACAAAAGATCTCTCAATAATAACCAATAGGACTAAACATTACAGATAACACAATGAAGATTACAAGAAAAGAAGAACAGCTCTCTTACACAAGTGTTTTGACCAGACAGCACTTAACCTCCATTAAGTTCCTCTTCTCAGTCCTTGCAAGAAATCACACCAGAAAGCTTCAAGCAAACCAAGCACAAGAGAGAACCTTACCTGCAATAGAAGATGAAGAAGAACGAACAGAGTCCTATACAACCTTCATCTACATTGATTACCCAACAAGCTCAAGGTATTAAACAAACATAGTAAACCCTAGCAGAGACATTGGGAATGCATGAAGAAAATGAAGAGAGAAGAATAGAAGCCTCGAGAACGGGAGAGAGAGAAAACAGAAAATAAAACGCTGAAATTCAAAAGGCACTACACGTATTGCTGCACCATAGGTTTTGAAATAAAATCAGCTTATATCTGCTAGGTTAATAAGCCAAATCGCACAACATCACTAAAGCCACTTCTTGGGCTTCAGAGGCCCAATAAGTTGTGATGTTGGTTTTGTCGCCTTAGGGTAACAGGCCTTAAGTCGGGTCTTACTCAGATTTTTGACTTAAGGTGATCCTTAGTGTTAAGGCGATATCTAACCTAGACAATTTTTGAATTTAAAACAAATTACTATTGGCAATGATTCCACCACGTGCAAGAATAAATAGTTATGAGTTAAAAAAAAAGAAATAGTTGTCTGGAGTTAAAAGTATTTTTAACTGTACTTCCTTTTAGTTATCGTTTTTTAACCGATAATAAAGCATTTGATAAAGATATGGCGTTTTTATTCTATTTTTTGCTAAATGGTGAGACTCACCTTTTGGAAATGAATCGGCTCAGCTAAGAATAATTGAAAAACCAATTAAATACTATCACAAAAAGAATAAAATAAAAAAAACAGACCTAGCTTTACCATTTCGGAATGGGTTCCTGGAATTTTTTTATTCTTCTCATTTTAATTGAGTTTTCGGTTAGTTTTGAAAATATACTATTTTTATGTAGATAATTTGTTTCCGCACTTTAATATTGGCCATTTGTCTCACCTTATATGCCCTTGCGTGAATCATACGTAGTTCTAAAAAAACTAGTAGAGATTTGGCATATTTTTAGGAAACGTGCATAGAACCATTTGGAAGCCAATTGAAGAATTCCATATATGTTACCAGTTTAGACTTTTTAAACAGGTCTGGAATCTAGAAGAAAGGAAGGAAAGGAAAAGAGAAAGAAACAACTTGGGAAAAAGAAAAACATTGGAATAAGAATAGCTGAATCTGTATGAGTCAGTGATTGTGCCATTTCTTGCATGATGATATTCATATAAAAAAAAGTTTGACGCATTATTTGAAGTATTCTCGTTTGAGACTTTGACTAACAGAGGTTTCCATCATTCCAATATCCACCTAATTATTCTTGTTAGACATGTAATATTAAGTGTGTTTCAATAATAATTAATTTAAGATTTCATATAATTAATTAATTCGTGAAATGATATATAAGTCTGAACTTTTATTACCAAGTGATTTTAGAGTTCCATCTTTATTATTCATAGGTATTTCCTTCATGGACGATCTTGTTTGACAAAAAAAAATGTTAGACACTAATTATAAGCATATCTTTCTAATATGATTTGAAACTTTATTCATTAAGTTGTGAATTCCACTAAAGCCACGTTGGTACACCCATTCTTTTAGTTAAAAAAAAAAAAAAAATCGCTAAAAGCTAAGATGTATGCAATATTCATGATTCACGTCCAAAAGGGCTTTTGCATGATGACAATTGGCCACGTGGAAGCAAGCAGAGGCTGAAGAGAAGGAAAATGTGTAAGGATTTAACAGCATTGCAAAGAGATGAAAAAAAATACATTTCGTGGATCCAAATACATGATAAGTGGATTGGGTATATTCAACTCTTATGGGTCTTAGATGTTTTAGAGGTTGGGGGTGTCAGGATCTTCATATGATTTTCCAAATCATTATGATTAAAGGTGGGTATATGAACCGATATGACTGGTGTTTTGGACGAGTCAAATAAGCATGAAATAAATGATTTTTTTTCCAAGGTTGATAACCAATCCGCAAAAGTTCGCATATAAATGGATCGGTTCGTGGATTTAAATATTAATTTAATTTTTTTTTAAAAAGTGAAAAACATATAAAATTAAAAGAAAAATTTTGACTTCATTTTTTAAGCTAAAATCTATGACAATAAAATATACCAACATTTTAAACAATAACAAAATAACAATAACAACCTAAATTAAAAATCAAAATTTTTAACATAACAAATTATTAATACTTACACATTGGACTTAGACGGGTTGAAGTGGTAGTATGCGAGTATGTGGATAAAATCTACTAGATCCGCGAGCTTAAATCAATAACTCAATATGATTATACAAACTAAAAAAAAAAGAGGTTCGTTATTCGCCCGGTTCGCGGACCTAGGTCTATATACTCATTCCTAATTATGATATGCATGCATTTCATATACTTGATTGGGATGATAATTTATTTTTCTATCATCAGTCATGTTTCCAAAACCATGAGACATTGTAACTTCATCAACAATAAATATATTTCAATCCATCTATACTCTACAAAGAACCATTCAGGAAAAATAAAAAATATGACAAAAGAATATCCCAACAAGAAAAAAAAAATACTCAACAGAATCATTTCGTTGTGTGGCAAAATCTAGACAACAACAGAATCATAATTCTGTTGAGTGTTTTGAAAATAAAAAATAAATATGGAATTGTGATTATGATGTGTCTTTATCATAGTAAAATCATGATTTTGTTGTATAAAAAAATAAAATTAAAAACATAAACCTATGATTGGATGGGTCTAAAGAGAGAGAAGAGATTAGGAGAAGATGAATTAGGAAGGGAAAAGAATTGGGGTGTTGTGAATGAGGAAGGGAGAAGGATTTAGTAACGCTCCAAATGTATTCACGAAAAACTGAATAGACCCTCAAGAAAAATGAGGTAATTATTATTCTAACCCTCATTTCACTATTCACACATGCCACATGTTTTGAAAAAGTTACTCCCTATTTTACTAATAAAAAAGTATTCCCAAAATATCCTTTTAATGGAAATATGTTTTGTTTGTATAAAATATATCATGAAAACATACTTTCATTGTGGAAGAGGGGTGCAAAAAATACAAAATAAAAATGCATTTTCACTATATAAAGTATATGACGAAACATTTTTGTTTTTGTATTTTTTTTTTCAATCCCTCTTATGTTACGGAAATACATTTCTATTTTAATAAGCTTTTATGAATAAAATTGTAATTGTGTATATAAGTCACTTTTTTACAATTAATATATAAGTTACTATTTTAAAATTGAATTAATGACGACACAGATTATCTTTTTTAATTGTAATCAAATTAATTATAATAAAAATTATTATCATAATTAATTTAATTACTATTAATAAAGGAAATCCATATAATAATTAATCCAATTAATTTATAAATGTATCTAATTAATTTAATTTTAATTAAAAAAAGATCATGTATATGATATTAATTACTATTAAAAAAGGTAAATTAATCTAATTTCAATTGAAATAAAGATAATTTATATCATAATTAATTTGATTACTTCTTAAGAAAAAGTAACTTATATATGTCATTAATTAAAAAAATGTAAAATTTAACATAATATAAACGCATATCTATTATGCAAAATACACAATAGAATCACATTTTTTTATTATTATTTGATCAACAAAATCATATTTTCATTGTGTGAGATGAGGTAAAAAAATATACAACAAAATCACGTTTTCTTTGTGTATTTTATTTTGCATCCCTCTTATATAACGAAAACATGATTATGTTGTGCATCTGTAAGTGGAATCGTGTTCTCGTGAAAATAATATTGAAAAATAGAATGAACACTTATACAAATAACCAAGAGGGGGGTGAATTAGTTTTTCCTCAGAATTTTTAAAATTTAACAATTTTGTACACAGCGGAAGACTTTGAAAGAAGGATCGTATCTTAACCAATTAAAATATCAAACTTTTAAAATCAACTTTTATCTCAATCAACCCATTCTTGAGCTTCACACAATCTTGTGATGTTAACAAAAATAATACTTCAAGAACAATATGAATATGAACAGAAAATTACAAATACACACAAGATTTATACTGGTTCACCTCTCAACCCCGGAGGCTACATCTAATTTTACTTCTAATCAACCTTGATTAGAGTTTCCACTATAACAAAATGATTATCTTTACAAGCAAACACAGATCTCTTTTACCCACCTTAGGTAAAATTCAAAATCTAAACCTATAGACTTCTCAAAAGATCTAAGAACCAGAGATCCCTTCTCTGTTCTACCCACTAGATATCTATCTATAATGCTTTAAAGATACAAATTGTTATATCAACAACAAACTATCAAAACATACAATTTCAATACAAAACAACAAAGAACTTGATTAAAGAAAGATATCACCTGAACATCCTCAGTGAAATGAATGAGTTTAAATGATCAAACCAGACTGAGAATGAATACCATGATCTTTCTTGATGATTTCTTTTTCATAAATGATGCTTTAGAAAAAACTAATCATGAAAAGATGACTCAACACATGAGAGTCTTCATGATTCTTGAACCTGGATATGTGCCTAGCATATAAGGTTTTCCTAAGCTTTTTAGAGCAAGAATTGAGCATGAGGCATGAATAATTGCCCTATTTTGTTATGGTTTGAGCTAATGTGAAGAATTGACAGGAAAGCAACCACAAGTGCCAAAACTAAGCAAAAAGCAGAAGAAAAAAGCCAAGTCTGAAGAAGCTGTGGCGCCATCAGCGCCACATGTGGCGCCTGGAGCGCCATTCACACTGGAAGCTGGCGCCTGGAGCGCCAGTCTCACGCCAGAGGCGCCAAAAGCACTGAAACCTGGTGCCTGAAGCGCCAAGTCAACGCTTGGGGCGCCATCAATCCTGGAGTTCAGCGCCTGGAGCGCCATTCTAGAGCCCAGGGCGCCAAAAGCCATTGCCAGCCAGCGCCTGGAGCGCCACACCCACGCCAAAGGCGCCACAGGTCGACAGAAGCAGCAGTTAAGGGCAAAACAGAGACTTCACAGGCTAGGCTATATATATTTCCACCCTCAGCATTCAATGCACGATTTTGGAGGAGAAAAACACAAAAATAGGGTTTTAGAAGCTTGGGTGCCTTAGTTAGGGGTTTAGGGAGAGTGAAGGTTCAAGTGGAGGTTTCTCCATCTTCTTCTTCCTTGCTTCAGCTAGGTATGCCATTTTCTTTTGTAACACAGCCACCCATTATGAGGTTTGTTTAGTTTTTCATTGTAGTTAGGGCTAAGCACTGAATGTAACCTCTTTTGGGATTGTATTAGATGCTATCTTTTATTAATGCTAAGTTATTTCATTTTATTCTGTTGAATGCATGTTCTATCTCTCTCTAGAATTGATCACTCTAGTTAGATATTAAGAGTTGGGGTTGGCAATAGGAATAATGGGGCCTTATGCTTGGACTTGGGTAAAGTGACAAGCTTTACATTAACTAGGGATAGGAGTGTATGCTTGCAACCATTTAATGCATCATTTAATGCTTGACCTAATCAATATCACTAAGGGATTAGGGTATTAGAGTGGGTTAAAGGGTTGAGGACACTACGGGAGTAGGACTTAGCTATTATTATTGAAGATGCATGT
>PYAF01006315.1:184893-200254 GCA_007407185.1 Glycine tomentella
TCTGATCATTTTCCAACCATCTAAGAGTATTTATAACGTCCTCCTTCAAATATCTTGTTAGAATGCCTAGGGGCAATTTGGTCATTTTCAAAATATCTAGGGGTATTTTCGTCCTTTTCCCTAATTTCTTCTGTACTGTCTCTAGTTAATGTCTTACCCCAAGAATTGACTGTGATTCCAAAATTTTGGGGTGTTACATCTTGCAATTTAGCAAGTTTGGATACATGTCACCTTAGATCACTCTTAAGTTTGTTGTTTGCTTTAGCTAATCTTTGAGCTTCTAAATGCATCTCATGAAATGCATCAACAACATTGTCAAATTCAAAATTTACCTCAGATTCTGTACTAGAAGATTCACAATCTCCATTGATGGTGGATGTAAGACAAAGATGGGCTTCAATCTCTTTTTCAGATGAAGATTCAGAACTTGTTGATTCATTATCCTCCCAAGCAATATAAGCCTTTTTCTACTTCCCTTCTCTTCTTGACTTCTTTTCTACTTGTGGCTTCTTAGTTAGTGAGGGACAATCTGATTTTATATGTCCTTGCTTCCCACATTCAAAGCAAGTTATTGAGGAGGTGTTGTTGTTGTTGTTCTTGTAGTCATTCTTTTTCCTTTGGAATGGTTGCTTTCTGCCCCTGTTCTTCCTTAGAAATTTGGAAAACTTTCTAACAATGAGGTTGACATTTTCATCATCTTCCACTTCACTTGAACTATCATCTTTTTCTATCTTTGAAGGTGCAGCCTAATGCTATGCTTTTGTGCTTTTTATCTGCATCTTCATTATTGGTTAGTTGAGATAATTCAAGCTCATATTCCAGAAGCTTACCAAACATTGCTGCCATTGACATTTGAGATAGATCCTTAGATTCTTTAATGGTTGTGACTTTAGGTTGCCAATCCCTTGTTAGACACTTGAGAATTTTGATGTTCAACTCTTCAACATCAAAGGTTTTTCCAAGTCCAAGCAAGTGATTCACAATGTGGGTGAATCTAGTTTGAAGTTGTGAGATGTTCTCATCATTTCTCATTTTGAACATTTCATATTCATGAATGAGAGTGTGTTTCCTTGATCTCCTCACATCTTCAGTTCCTTCATGTGTGACTTCAAGCAATTCCCACATTTCTTTGGCACTTTTGCACCTAACAGTCCTGAAAAATTGATCGGAAGATAAAGCAGAAGTTATCATAATTTTTGCCTTGAAATCATATTGAACCATTCTCTTTTCAATTTCTGACATTTCCTCCCATTCTTTTGGTATTGCTTTGTTATCCACAATCTTGGTTGGAATGTAAGGACCTTTTTCAATACTATTCCAAGCTCCCGGGTCGTTTGATTGGATAAAGATTTGCATCCTACTCTTCCAAAAATTAAAATGTTCCCCTTCAAACAAAGGAGGTCTATTCAATGACGCTTCCTCTTTGAAAGTTATTTGATTAGTATTCATTGTACTGAATTTTGAAAAGATCTTGAGCAAATTACAAGAACCAGCTCTTGATGTCAATTGAAAAATAGAATGAACACTTATGCAGATAACCAAGAGGGGGGGTGAATTGCTTTTTCCTCAGAGTTTTTAAAATTTAAAATAATTTTGTACCCAGCGGAAGACTTTGAAAGAAGGATCATATCTTAACCAATTAAAATATCAAACTTTTAAAATCAACTTTTATCTCAATCAACCCACTCTTGAGCTTCACACAATCTTGTGATGTTAACAAAAATAATACTTCAAGAACAATATGAATATGAGCAGAAAATTACAAATACACACAAGATTTATACTGGTTCACCTCTCAACCCCGGAGGCTACATCCAGTTTTACTTCTAATCAACCTTGATTAGAGTTTCCACTATAACAAAATGATTATCTTTACAAGCAAACACATATCTCTTTTACCCACCCTAGGTAAAATTCAAAATCTAAACCTATAGACTTCTCAAAAGATCTAAGAACCAGAGATCCCTTCTCTATTCTACCCACTAGATATCTATCTAGTAATGCTTTTAAAGATACAAATTGTTATATCAACAACAAACTATTAAAACATACAATTTCAATACAAAACAACAAAGAACATTAAAGAAAGATATCACCTGAACATCCTCAATGAAATGAATGAGTTTAAATGATCAAACCAGACTGAGAATGAATGCCATGATCTTTCTTGATGATTTCTTTTTCACAAATGATGCTTTAGAAAAAACTAATCATGAAAAGATGACTCAACACATGAGAGTCTTCATGATTCTTGAACCCAAATCAATGAATGTTTCTGAAGAGCCTTGGTGCTTCTAAAATCTCCTGAGAGTGTGTTTACAAGGCTTACTTCGTAAAACTGAAAGTCTCTACTCACTTAATGAGTTGCATCTATTTATAAAAAAAAAAATAGAATTAACTGAATGTAATCGATTATTCCGTAATGGTAATCGATTATTTTAACAAATGTAATCAATTAAAGTTCCAAAATAATTGATTAAAGTGTTCATGTGAAATATGGAAAAATTCTTAAGAACAAATAATCGATTAATCCATATCGTAATCGATTATCACAGAAGATCTGGATTTTGTGATGCACTGAAGTAATCGATTAATCCTCAAATAATCGATTAACACAGGAAGTGTGAAAAACAAAGCAATGCTTATTTAATCGATTAAACCAGATAAAAATGTTTCTGAGAATTATGCAGATACACAGATAATCGATTAATCCGTCATGTAATCGATTATCACAGAACGACTTAACCAAGTCAGCTGAATGTAATCGATTACAAACATTTGGTAATCGATTAAAATGTTTATATCTTCAAATGCAGTTATTTAACCAAGCAATTAATCAATTAAATGCAATCAGTAATCGATTAAAGCAGTGAAAAATACTTTTTTATGAAAACTTTAAAGCTTTAATGTCATGCCAAATGATTCATGGAATGTGTATGACCTAATCATGAATTAATGAGCTAATGTATGCATGACTTATTCAGTTTATGTGAGGAATGAGGGATTATATCTTTCTTGAACCAAGCCTTTTAAACAAAGTACACATGCCATCAAATTGAGCGGGCATGTAAAATCAAAACTTAAAATAAAGCTTGACTTGATTCTTCATGATCATCCTCAACCTCTGCATCATATCTAACAAGTATTTCAAAATAATTTATTTTTAAGCATAATGGGATGGGAATAGTAAAGAGATCAACATAAGCCTAGTAGAGATTAGATGCTAATCTATATCGGTCAACCAAAGCCCACTATCTAGTATTCCTACTTTGATTGTTGAATGAGGGGATTTGAACCCTACACTCCCATATATGTCTATCTTTCACCTTTTTTGTTTGAAAATACCAAACTATCCTTCCCTACCCTAACTCCTTCCTCTTTGTGCAAACTACTCATGTGACGACAAGTTCTTCTCCCACAACTTCACCTTCTTCACAACAACCCCGTGACCTCCTCCTCATGAGTCACAGCCGCAAAACATCTTTCCCCCCTTCTCGCTCCTTTGTGCGTCGCTATTGAAGGTAAGAATGTGATCCAAAACATGGTGTTTGTCTTTCGAAACGACAATTTTGAAATGTTTTTTATTTTATTTTCAACCACTATTCTGAAGACATGATTCCATAAGCTATATAGTAGCCTTACGGAATGGTCATTCTAGAAAAAACATTGAGTTCTGGAATAGGCTTTTCAAAATGTTTTATATTTTATTTTCAACCATTATTTTTTACTGTTATGGAACAGGCATTTCAAAAGCTATTTTTGTTTTAATGTTATGAAATGTCAGGGATAGGGGGAGCAACATGAAGATCAAGCTTTTAAGAGTTTTGTCTTTTTACATGTTCAACTTATTAAGTGGCATATGTATTGATTGTTGCCTTTTATTCTTAATCTATCCATATGTACATCATGTAAAGATAGGAAGATTGTTTCTAAGGTTAGAAACTTCTTCAATGCATAAAATTTTTGCTTTAATCGATTACCAGCTATCTGTAATCCATAAGTCTTTTGAGAAGCTTGCAAAGAGATCTTTGTTCTGGTTTAATCGGTTACAAGCATATATGTAATCAATTAAATAGTTCTATTGAGACCTTGTCTATTTTCTTACGGTCTCTACTTTAATGGATTACGAGGGTATAGTAATCGATTACATCATTCTTGAAAGTGTTCCCAAAAGTGATCAAGAACACTTTAATCAATTAAATCAATAATATAATCAATTACATTTTTCTTAAAGATCTTTTCATGAAAATGAACAAAGGAAAGAATGATCTTAATCACTTACTCAGTGTGCAAAAGCATATTACCAATAAGACTGGTTTGGAGTATAACAACCAAACTGATTTTTCCAAGAAAACTAGGTTTACATCCTTTAAAATGGTGAACCCAAACAAAGTCTCCAGAAAGAAAAACATAGTGCATCTTAAGCCTAATCAAATACTTGTCATTATTGCATGAAAAGAGGACACACATCTTACGAATGTTATGTTAGTAGACTTGATGTTCCTAAAGGTAAATGTGTTTGTATTCCTAAAGATTTAATTATGGAAATTAACCCCATTGGACCCAACCTCAATTAGGTACAACCTTTCTCTAATTGATTTTGTCTTGTAGGTGTGTCTAAAAGCAAGAGATTCACTATGGTACTTAGATAGTGGCGGCTTTAGGCATATGACCGATGACAAGTCTAGACTTACTGACCTTGTGTTAAGGGAAGATGGATATGTCACTTTTGGCGACAACAATAAGGGAAGAATCATGGGAGAAGGAAATATTGAAAATCAGCACAAGACACATATTAAAAATGTTCTGTATGTTGATGGACTTAAGCACAAAATTGAATTCAACAAGAATTCCTGTCTCATTTATGAAGCAAAAATTGGTGAGGTTGTTCACATGGGTAAAAGAATAGAAAATGCTTTGGAAGATGAAGATGCAGGTTTTTAGGATAAGGACACTTCACTTGAAGATGAAACCAAGGTTAAGGATCTTGAACAAAACAAGGAAATCACTACCACACCTCGTAAAGACCTCCCAAAGGAATGGAGAACTCAAAGAGACCTCTCCTTGGACAACATCATAGGTGAAATATCTATGGCAGTATCTACTCGCTCTAGACTTAGGATTCTATGTAATAACATGGAATTTGTCTCTCAAATTGAACCTAGGAACATAGATGAAGCATTGCATGATGAGCATTGGTTGTTGGCTATGCATGAAGAACTAAATCAATTTAAAAGGAATAAAGTGTGGGATTTAGTCCTTTAACCTGCCTCTCACGAGCCAATCGGAACCAAATGGGTGTTTTGAAACAAGCTTGATTAATCAAGTATCATAGTTAGGAACAAGGCCATATTGGTTGCTATAGGATACAACCAAGAGGAAGGCATTGACTATGATGAAACATATGCCCTTATTGCAAGGTTGGAAGCTATTAGGTTGTTGCTTGCTTTTGCTTGTACAATGAATTTAGGTTATATCAAATGGATGTGAAAAGTGATTTCTCAATGGATACATTGAAGGAGATATATATGTAGACCAACCTCCAGGTTTTGTAAACTTCGAACATCCTAATCATGTTTACAAATTGAAAAAGGCATTGTATGGTTTAAAACAAGAACCTAGATCTTGGTATGAAAGATTGAGCAATTTCTTAATTGGACAATCTTTTGTAAGAGGTCAAGTTTACAAAACATTGTTTATCAAGAGATTAAACAATGAGTTGTTGCTTGTGCAAATTTATGTTAATGACATAGTTTTTGGTGCTACTAATGAAGCTTTGTGAATGAAATTTTCCAGTTCTATGCAGGAAGAATTTGAGATGTCTATGATGGGATAACTAACTTTCTTTGTTGGACTTCAAGTAAAGAAAATGAAACATGGAACCTTCCTATATCAAACAAAGTACTGTACAAAATTGATTAAAAAATTCGATATGGAAAAGTACAAAGAAGCATCAACACCAATGGCAACTTCCACCTATGTTGACTTGGATGAAAAAGGTAAATCGATAGATGAGTCAAAGTATAGAAATATGATTGGTTCACTCCTTTATTTGACTGCAAGTCGACCTGATATTATGCTTAGTGTTTTCTTGTGTGCAAGATATCAAGCCATTCCCAAGGAATCCCTTTTAATTGTTGTCAAAAGGATTATCAAGTACCTTAAAGGCACAACCAATGTTGTTTTGTTGTAACCTATACCTGCTTAAGTCTAATTGGATTTTCAGATTCTGACTTTGCAAGATACAAGCGGGATAGGAAAAGCACAAGTGTGACATGTCACCTCTTGGGAAGTAAACTTGTATCTTGGAATTGCAAGAAACAAACCTGTGTAGAACTATCCACTGCAAAAGAAGAATATATTGCAGCTTGAAGTTGTTGTGCTCAAAGTCATTGGATGAAACAACAGCTTGAAGACCTTAGAATAACTCTTGATCACATTCCTTTGAAATATGACAACACAAGTGCTATTAATTTGTCTAAGAATCCAGTCATGCATTCTAGAACTAAACATATAGAGATTATGCATCATTTTCTAAGAGATCATGTATCAAAAGGTGATTGTTGCATTGAGTTTGTTGATAGTGAACATCAACTAGCTGACATCTTTACTAAACCTCTTACTAGAGATATGTTCTTCTTTTTATTAGGAATGAGCTAGGTATCTTGGATGGATCTAGTATTGAATGATGGTATGCTATAGTATGTGCTTCTTGATATATGCCTCTATGTTTGTCATTTTTTTCTTTGAATGTCTGTGTATGTTGATATGTTGAGATGTGTTTGAATATCTTTTTCTGAAAATACATGTTTTACTATGTTTTTTTTCCGTGTTTTTACTGTTTTAATCGATCACGTGCTTGTTTTAATCGATCGCATAATGTTGATTTGTGTTTATTAGTTTAAAGTTTCTATTTTAATCAATTACATGATGTTTAAATCGATTACATTTCAAAGTTTTTTGTTGTAATCGATTACAACTACATTTTAATCGATACATGCTCTTGTTTATGGTTTTTTTTTGGCTTTGTGTTTTGTTTTAATCAATTACTCTACGTTTTAATTGATTACAAAGGCCTCAGGGGGACTTTTTCTATCAAATTTAATTGATTACATTGTGTTTTTAATTGATTCATATATTAGATTTTGGTTTTTAGTTGAATGAGGTCCAATTTAATCGATTACTATGTAATTTTAATCGGTTACTTGTGTGTTTTGTGTGTGTGTTGTAATCCATTACACCTCTTCGTCTTCACCTCATCAATCGCCATTATCACTGCATTTACTCCCACCATCTAGCTCAACCAATCAAAATGCCTCATTCTCTCTTTAAAAGAAAACCTAAACCTATCCACAAATCACACCAACACCATTTCTCAAGTTTCTGCTACCACCATTTCTCTGAACCCAAACCTTTTTTTCTATCCAATCTTCTATCTTCTTTTCAAAAATGGCAAGTAACCCATCAAGAGCACAAAAGAGGGCAAAGTCATCCAAAAGGATGCAAGGTGAATGCTCCTAAGTTGCCATCAATCGCTTGGATACATGGTTCATAGATGAAGGATAGAAGCGTGAATACAAGTTGATTTATGCTGTAAAAAATGTGAGAGTCCTCAAGTATCTAGACTTAGAGTGGTTTTCTCAGCAAGTGTTCAACTTTCCCAATATGTTGGAAGTTCAAGGACTGTCAAAGTTGTTAGATACAGGAAGAGCATGAAGGTGAATCAAGATACATGCTAAAGATGAATGAGTGTTTTAGCTTTGTACATGCCATTCAATTGAAGGCATTTGTAATTGCTTGATGTAGGAGAGAATCATCCTATGATCCTTTTCATTGCATAAATATTCATTTACTTGCATTCATGATTTTACAAAAGCACATGGTTTGTGACAAGGTTTAAGATTTCATGATTGCATCAAAGTAAAGTGCTCATGGTTTTAAGTTTTTGGAAAAACTATTTTTCACTGGTTTAATCGATTACCACATATTGTTAATCTATTACCTAAGCTTTGAAGAACAAAATAATCGATTACTAGCATTAAGTAATCGATTAGTCAATATAAACACAAAACATGACTTGACTGTGTTAATCGATTACCATTTACCCGTAATCGATTACTTAGTTCATTTATGAAACAATGAATCCCTGTAGTAATCGATTACAGATCGAAATAATCAATTACTTTGTTCATATAACCTTTCCAGAAAATTGAAGAACATTTTAATTGATTAAATTTGTTTTCAATTGATTACAAATGAAGTTATAATCAATTACTTAAGCAATTTAGTCGATTACATTCATTTACTTCAGTTTGTTATAAATAGTTGGTGGGTTTTCTGAAATTTATCAATATCACAGCTCTACAAGATTTTCAAAGTTCTAATAAACATTCTGAGATTGAGAAAGGTTACTTTGAGTTCTAAAGTGTTTGACCCACAAATTCAAACCTTCATGGTGTTTTGAAAGATTTCTTGGGCAAGACTACAAAGAAGATTTTTGGAGAAGAAGTTCTGAAATTGTTTTTCATTTCAATCTTGTTTGGTAACTCATATTCATTCATATTCAGTGGATCATCAGGTTGTCTCTCTCCATTAGCTTTGCTTGTAAATTCATTTTTGTATTTTGGTTGTTTGTAACTTTTACAAAGGGTTGAAGCTTTTTCTAAAGTGGATTTCTCTAGAGGGAAGAATAGAGAAGGGTTCTCTAGTTCTTGATCATTAGAAGTCTAATAGGGTTCTAGATTTCAGTTTTTTATCTAGGGTTGATAAAGGGTGATTGTTGTAAAGCTTGTAAAAAACAAATTTTGATTTAGTGGAACTCTAACCGAGGTTTGGTTGGAATAAACTAGATGTAACTTCTCTTGTTGAGAGGTGAAACAGTATAAGTTCTTGTGTTGATCTTTATCTTTTAATCTCTTTTTGCTATCTTGATCTGTGATTCTTGGTGAATTCTTTATTACTTAACAAGTTAAGTTTTTGTGAAATCTTCTTGGGTTGAGTGGTTTGATAGATTGTAGCATTCTTGGTTTAATTGTGATAAAGATCCTTTAACTCTAATTTTCTAAAGATTTTAAAAAGGTCAAGTTTAAACCAATTCACACTCCTCTTGGTAATTGTGTATTCACATTGTTTTCAAAAGCTAGTGCAGATGAAATGGACATTTTATCCAAAACTAGTCAAAGTGTACACTTGTGCATGTGCTGACCTTGAAGGTAACCTTTTCTCTACTGTTAATGGGGTAGATATGGTCATTGATGCTGTTGTGTGGAAGGAAGTTGTTGGTTTGGACATGGACGGAGTTCACAAGTTTGATGAAACTGCAAATGGTTACAACAAAATGTAGACCTATAAGGGAATGCTTCTGGACCCTGCAAGGATTTTGAGAAATCCCCTAGGAGTTGGTGGATTGACTGTAGAGGACAGAATGCTGGTATACCTCATCACCTACATTCTCACACCAAGGTCAAGCAATCATGCTCAGGTAAAAATGATGATTTGCATATTGTTTATGGTCTGAAATCAGGTATCAAGATGAATTGGGTATTATTGATTGAAGACATTATGTTGAAATTTCGTTGCCTTGTGGATTATGAGTTTCTTTATGTTGCGCTCTCCTTTATTAACTACTTTAAGATTGATGTCTCTAATGAGATTATGGATTTTAGAGGGAAGCAAAGGCAATTCCAACCTAGACGTGAGGCTTAACCTCCACAACAAAGGGTAAATGAACCCGCCCAAGAAATTCGAGGTGTGATCAACACCATTGTGGGCAGATTCTCCTATGAAGGACCGTCTAGCCAGTCCCAAAAAAGGCACCTTCATGCTATTCAGGACATCAACATTAACTGTGTTGATGTTCCATCACCTAGGAGTCTCCCTCCTATTACATTTACAGACAGAGACTTCAAGGGCATCAACCTTGTTAACTAGAATGATCCCATGGGAATCTCTATCGTGATCACCAACTTTATGGTATCAAAAGTCCTCATTGATCAGGGTAGTTCCATAGACATCCTGTATTGGAAGACTTTCTAGAGGCTCGAAGTGTCACCAAATACGGCTCACCATTACCCTGGACCCCTCCTCGGCTTGGTAGGGGAAAGGGTAGAAACCAGAGGTTACGTGGATCTCATGACCACTTTTGGTCAAGGCCCACTCTCGAGGACTTTCGCTATCGGATATCTAATCATCAATGCAGACACTTCTTATTTTTCTTTAATTGGCGAAAAAACATTGAATGAGCTCGAAGCTATCGTATCCACACCGCACTTGAAGATGAAGTTCCCTACCTTGACGGGAGAAATAGTTACTATCAAGGCAGACCAAAAGTAAGCTAGACAATGATATGTAGAGAGTCTCAAAGTGGCACCGTACCCTCCCACCAGGGAGCCTAGTAGATACCACCCCACATCGGGGGTACCAACAACCTCATGAGCATGGACAAAAGGGTCTACCCTTCAAACCTAACTGTATACACAGCTTAATAGAATGACACATTTGACATGGATCCATGCGATGACACCATCGATAGAGGACCGAAGCCCATTGAAGAACTCGTCAAGTTGCAGCTCGGACCCAAGCCCAGGCAATGCACACAGCTCAGCAAAGACCTCACCAGTCCTGAGCAAATACACATAGCCGACGTCCTCCGCAAAAACGTGGATCCATTTGCCTGGAAACCATTCTATTTCCCTGGCATTAATCCCAGCATCATATGCCACAAGCTGGCAATCTGCCCTGAGGCTAAACCAATATCTCAAAAGAAGAGGAAGATGGGGGATGAAAGGCGTAAGGCGGTCAGAGAAGAAGTCATTAAGTTACTACAGGCCAACTTTATCAGGGAAATCAGGTATTCCACCTGGCTCATCAATGTCGTGATGGTCAAAAAGGCCAACGACAAGTGGCGGATGTGTACTGACTTCATCGACCTCAACAAGGCATGCCCTAAAGACGCGTATCCGTTGCCCAGCATTGACAGGCTGGTCGATGATGTGTCAGGATTCCAAAAAAATGGACGCATACTCCAGGTACAACTAGATTAGGATGAACACCCCAGACGAGGAGAAAACGACATTCATCACTAAAGATGCCAACTATTGTTACAGGGTCATGTCCTTCGGCCTAAAAAATGTAGGCGCCACATACCAGTGACTAATGGACCGAGTCTTCAAAAAGCAAATCGCATGCAATGTCAAGTTCAACGACATGGTTGTCAAATCCCAGAGCATAGACCAGCATGTCACAGACTTAGAAGAAGTTTTTGAAGAGATCCGAAAGTATGATATGTGTATCAACCCAGAGAAGTGTACGTTTAGGGTGGGTGGTGGTAAATTCCTCGGTTTCATGATTACAGACCACGGAATTGAAGCCAACCCTGACAAGTGTGCAACTATATTAGGGAGACGCAACCCAACCAACGTCGCCGAAGTTCAAAAACTAAATGGTAGACTAGCGGCCCTGTCCAGATTCCTCCCGAAGCTTGTCGAAAATGCGAAGCCTTTCTACAAGCTACTCACGAAGACCGAACCCTTCCTTTGGGACGAGGCCTGTGAGCAAGCTTTTGAAGCATTCAAGAAAACCATCGCTACGCCGCCCATCATGAGAAGACCCATACTAGGGGCACCACTGCTCCTCTATCTCTTAGTAGCGGACGAGGCTGTCAGCTCAGCTCTTATCCAAGAAGAAGGGAAGTATCAACTCCTCATTTACTTCACCAACTGCATTCTGCATGATGCTGAGAAGCGCTATCAAATGATAGAAAAGATAGCATTGGCACTCGTCACTTCCGCCAGATGCCTTCGGCCTTACTTTCAAATTCACCAAGTGATAGTTAAAACAAACTATCCCATCAAACAGGTATTGCGAAAGCCCAAACTAGTGAGAAGAATGGTAGCATGGTCTGTCAAACTGTCAGAGTTTGAACTCCAATATGAACCTCGCGATACCAAGAAAGCATAGTTCATGACAGAATTTCTTGCAACATTCGCAGGTAATGACAAAGCCACCCCAGACCGGTGGAATCTTTACATGGTCGGAGCATCCAACATGAAGAGAAACGAAGCAGGGATCATCCTTGAAGGGCCTGGCAACGTTACCTTAGAGCAATCCCTCAAGCTAAATTTTAAAGCTTCAAATAACCAAGTCAAGTATGAAGCACTCATAGCAAGTCTCAAACTTGCTAACGAAGTCAGAGCTAAAAGACTGAGATGTTACTTTGACTCATAACTTGTTCAAAGACTAGTTGCCATTAAGTACCAGACTAAAGAGACCACACTCCTTCAATATTATCACATTGCAAGAACACTCATCAACAACTTTGAGTGCTTCGAAATGTATCCCATACCAAGGGAGAGCAACACCAAAGAAGACCTGCTTTCCAAGCTGGCCAGCACCAAGAAGATCGGGTACCTTAAAACTATCATCCAGGAAACACTCCAAGGTCCCACCATAGACACCCAAGAGGTTATGGCAAGAGATAAGGAGGAATCAAGCTGGATGACCCTTTACAAGAACTTTCTCATTCAAGGGGTACTACCAACAGATGAAAATGAGGCTCGATGTCTGAAACAAAAGGTTAGCTATTACGTCATCCTTGATGGTGAATTATCCAAAAGAGGGCTGACAACACCTCTACTGAAATGCCTACACATCCAACAAGCAAAATATGCCCTGAGAGAACTCGACGAAGGGATCTACAGCTCCACACAAAGGGACGCTTCCTTGTTGGATATAGGGGGAGCTTTATGAAGTTTTGAAGTCTTTGATTCAAGATTGGTTTTGAGCTTTCAACATGCTTAAAAGACTTGAAGACTTGGAATTGAAATATTATGTAAAAGGAAAGCTATCTGATTGATCCCTGCATTCATTCATTCATACATTGAATTAACTAAATGTTTTTTTTTATTAAAATCAAACAAAGCTTTTAACATTTAACTAAGGTTTTAATTAAATTGAAAGGTTTTTGGAAAAATAAGTTTTTCACTTATTTAATCGATTACATAAAAGGGTTAATCGATTATTTTTGTTCTTTGTTCAAATCTGGAAAACCTTCATAAACATTTTAATCGATTACCTATCGGTTTAATCGATTATTTTGCCTTTGCATAGGACTGAACTGCTTTATTATGAATTTTAATCGATTACTGAACTTTCGTAATCGATTATTTAGTTAAAATCAGTTTTTAAGTCTTCCTGGAATAATCGATTACCAAAAACTGTAATCAATTATATAGTTCAAACTGAAAATCATGTGTTCCTGACTTAATCGATTACCTTATCCAGTAATCGATACACAGTTCACTTTGAGAATAAATATCTCTATGTTAATCGATTACAGCTCGGGATAATCTATTATTTTGCTCATGGTGAAAACCCAGAATGATTCTTGAACACTTTAATCGATTATATTTTAATTTAATCGATTACACACTCGTATTAATCGATTATTTAGAGAGTGTAATCGATTACAGTTAGTTACAACTTCTATTATAAATAGAAGTGGAAGCTTGGCTTGTTTTGTAACTTGTACAATTTGTTTTTCTGAGTATACACAAGCTTTCTAAACACTTCCAAAGTGAATTTCTGGGTTCTACGAGTTATTGCCTCATCTAAAACATTTATGGGTATTTGAATGATTCTTTAAGCAAGAAATTTCTTTCAAAGGTTAAGGAAGAAGAATGCTCTGAGTTGGTTTTTGTCTTTCAACCCGATTTGTTCATTCATTTGCATGTCATTCACTGGATCATCAGGTTGTTTCTTTCCTTAATTCCTTGGTTGTAATTCTGTTTTCAAATTCTGTTGATATTGACTATTGTAATTGGGTTTTTCTTGCTTAGGACTAGAGAAGGGTTCTCTAGCTTAAAGATCAGAGTAGTGTCCTTTGAATCTTTCTCCTTAGAAGTCTAATAGGGTTTTAGATTTCTGTTCTTTGTTTAGGGTTGATAAAGGGAGGTTCTTGTAAAAGCTTGTAAGAACAATTTATAATAGTGGAACTCTAATTCAGTGTGAATTAAAAGAAACTGGATGTAGCTTCATGTTTTGAAGTGAACTAGTATAAATTTCCTATGTTCTTATTTCTATATCTCTATTCTTATCTTATTCATTGATCTTTAATTCTTTGAGTCATATTCATTGTTCAACAAGTTCAGTTTTGATCTATTGAATTCTTGGGCTGAGACATTTGATTGAGTAAATTGATTTCTTGGTTTTGAAAGTGATAAAGATCCTGAAACTTTGATTTGAATTTTTTAAAAAAATACCAAGGTTCAACCAATTCACCCCCCCTCTTGGTTGTTGTGAAGTATTCCTATTATTTTCATCCCTTTCCACCAAGATAGTATGAGCATGTTACTATTGGCAGAAACTCAGGGCTGACTCCTTTGATTTCACTCGAAGGTGCAAAACGTGTTAGGAATTTGCGGATGCCCCACGGACTCCTCTTGACAATCTCCACACTCTGACTTCCCCTTGGCCTTTCGCCATGTGGGGGATGGATATACTAGGGCCTCTTCCAAAAGCCCAGGGAGCGGTCGAATTCCTATTGGTTGCCATTGGTTACTTCACCAATTGGATAGAAGCAAAACCATTACGAGAGAGATCTGCCAGCAAGGTATAAAGTTTCACTTGAAAACATCTTGTATACAGGTACGGTCTCCCCTACGCCATTGTCACCGATGATGGCACGCAGTTCAAAGCTAAGACCTATGAAGATTTCCTCATAAGGCTAGATGTCAAGCACCTCGTCACTTCTGTTGAACACCCTCAGACCAATGGTCAGGTGGAGGCAGCAAACAGAGTCATCCTCCAAGCCTTGCGCACTAGACTCGACAAGTCTAAGGGTATTTGGAATGAAGAAGTCCCCAGCATACTCTGGGACTATCATTGTTCACCTTAAACAACTACAAATTAAACCCCTTTTTGACTCACATATGGCGCAGATGCTATGATCCTCGTTAAAGTAAGGGAACCATTGACAAGGAGGTTGTTGTTTCAAGAGCAACACAACGAAGAAAACATCAAGGTCAAACTAAAAACAAAAGATGGAATTGAAGACATGACCAAAATTGGAGAAGAGGCCACCAAATTCAAGATATCAAGAAGATATAACACCAAGGTTTCCTTAAAAATCCGAGCCATGATGTAAGGACTTTTATTTTCGGCGCTATCGCGCGGGGATTCAGGTCAGAAAACCCTGCTAAGGGTGCGGCACCGGTGGCGCCAGGATTGGCGCTGATGGCGTGAATCTAAGTCTTTGAGTTAAGAAATATGACCAAGCCTTTGAATTCTTTGAAAGATGATGAAAATACAAGCTTTATGGCTGTTCTGGCATATGGCGCGACCCACTTGAGGTGTGGCGCGACTC
>PYAF01006315.1:201561-238079 GCA_007407185.1 Glycine tomentella
TGTTATCTGTCTGTATTATGTTTGATTTGATAAACTGGATCAGCAGGGGCTTGATTTTATGGTTCTGTTATGTGTTTCCATACATAATGTATCAAGAAAACGATCCTATGTTTCCGCTGAATTGATTAAATTGATATTTTATACGCTAATCTGATATTATTAATGATAACACGTCGGAGGCCTACGGGGTGTTACACATGACATACTCCACTTGCCCACTAACATACGACTCCAGTACGTGCTCATTCCACAAGTGACACATATGCGCGAGTACTATGTGTACACCGCATACGCCTGTGGCAAAAGACAAGCATAACGCTTCTTTCAATACACTCTCCAACGGTCAAATAAGGGAAAAAATGTCCAACCTGGACACTTCACTTGCCTATCATATCCGACCTCACTTGCAAAACAAAGCATATCCTCCCTGAACAATTCAACAGTGGTAGCCTGGACAACACTTGTCCAGGCTGGGGGCTTGACAAGCTCGACACACTTACATTTCTCACATTTGTCGAGGTTATCACCATCAACATCGGACAACACTTGTCCACACTCGGGGGCTCCATGAGCTCATAACTCTCCTACTTGTCAAGCTTATTACCTTTGACATCAGACAATCTCCGTCGACACCAGACGCTCTTACAACCTCTTTCACCCACAAGTTGGCTTAGAGGCCGAGGGGCTTATGTATCATCCAGAATATAGAAAATACATGTGGTCACTTATATGGGACCTGTAATGCCCGGCCACTTGCAGGATCAACGACTGTCCCTACATACCAGCACAAGACTTTTCAGTGTGCTTTGTCCTCACTCACACACTTCCTGAGAAGCTTCCCAGGAGGTCACCCATCCCAAGATTGCTCCAAGTCAAGCACGCTTAACTGTGGAGTTCTTATGTTATAGGCTACCGAAAAGTAGATGCACTTTGTTGGTATAGGTAGTACCTATTAAATCCTTTTAAGTTATCCTCAACTGTACAGTCTCATACCTGCATAGCCTTTGGATCCCTCTCGTTCAGGTGTGTATTCGATTCATTCATGTACCCCTCCCGCTGGAAGCCTGCCAGGAGCCGCTCCTTGTCCGTGCCTCACTGCACCGGCGATCACTCCCCGCCCTCATCAGCGCCCGGGATGTTACATGCCCGCCAGCTTCTGCCTGGTTCGTCCTCGAACCACACCATACTGGTAGAGAGGCCTTGCTCTGATACCATAAAAACCCTCAGGATCAGGAAGAGTCAAGACGGGGGCTGTGGTCAACTTTTCCTTCAATCTCAGGAAATATTCTTCACATTCATGGGTCCACACAAAGGGGTTACCCTTCCTGGTCAGACGAGTCAGAGGTAAAACCATCTGTGAGAATCCCTGAATGAACCTCCGGTAGTAACCTGCTAAACCAAGGAAACTACGGACTTCTGAGACGTTCTTGGGCCTCTCCCAAGACATCATAGCCTCCACTTTACTGGGATCAACCACTACCCCGGCTGCAGAAATCACATGGCCCAGGAATTTCACCTCTGAAAGCCAAAACTCACACTTGGATAACTTAGCATACAGCTTGTTATCTCTTAAGATCTGCAGAACGATCCTGAGGTGCTCCGCATGCTCTGCCTCTGATTTAGAATAGATCAGTATATCATCAATGAACACCACCACAAACTGATCTAGAAACGGTCTGAATACTCTGTTCATATAATCCATGAACACCGCAGGGGCATTGGTCAGACCAAAAGGAATGACCTGGTACTCATAATGCCCATACCTTGACCTGAATGCAGTCTTCGGTATGTCCTCTGGCTTAATCCGGATCTGATGATATCCAGATCTCAGGTCGATCTTGGAGAACACACAGGCTCCCCTTAGCTGGTCTAACAAATCATCAATGCGAGGCAGAGGGTACTTATTCTTTATAGTCACCTTATTCAACTGCCTGTAGTCAACACACAACCGCATACTCCCAACTTTCTTTTTCACAAACAGAACTGGTGCTCCCCATGGTGACACATTGGGTCTGATAAAACCCTTGGACAACAGGTCCTCCAACTGTACCTTCAATTCCTTTAACTCTAATGGAGACATGTGGTAAGGGGCTATGGATATAGGTCCCACACCAGGAACCAGATCAATGGAGAACTCAATTCCCCTATCCGGTGGAAGCTGTGTAATCTCCTCAGGGAACACATCGACAAACTCACTTACCACCGGAATCTTTGACATATCCAACCCCTGATTCCCAACTGCTGCAGTTAGCAAAAGATAGCCCTGAGCCCCTCTCTGTATTTCCCTGCGGACTTGCAGAACTGAGAGAAATGAAGTAGGACTTGGGCTAACTCCATCTGAAGGTACTACCACCTTCTTATGACAACAATCCAACATAATGTCATACTTGGCTAACCAGTCCATACCCAAGATGACCTCAAGGGTAGACATTGCCAAACAATGCAGATCAACTATATATTCTCTACCCTCAAACTGGAAATGGACATCTTTACAACACATGTCCACCCTACACTGCTCCTTGGAGGCAGTAGTGACCTCCATGGGAAGAGGAAGTCTGGACACAGGCAAGTCCAGTCTCTGTGTAGTGTGGTCACTGATAAAAGAATGAGTGGCTCCCGAATCAAACAAGACTCTAACATCATGAGCATCAATCAAAATAATACCTCGAATCAGATCAGGAGCCCTGGCAGCTTCTCCAGCATCTACTGTGTAGACCCGGCCTGGGGTAGGTGCTGCTGATATCACGGGGGCAGCTACCACTCGATCGCTCGCCTGCGGACATTCTCTGGCATAGTGACCAGGCTGGCCACACCTATAACATACCAATTGTCCGGCACAACACACTCCCAGATGATTCTTCCCACAGTTGGAACACTTGGGAAGTGCGGCAGGTCTCTGAGGTCCTCTTCTCGGATTAGGGCCCTTCTTGAATCTGCCTGCTGGGGAAGAAACTCCCAGGTCTCTACCTTTTCCCTTTCCAATAGGGCCTGCTCCGCTGGGTCTCCTGGCCTCCTGCCTCTCAACCTGAGTAGAATGACTCCCACTGCGTCTTCTGATCATATCCTCAACCTGGCGGCACTGCCGTACCAGGCTACCCAGATCTCTAGGCCCACTGCCCGCAATCTTCTCTTCAATGTTTTCTCTGAGTCCCCTCTGGAACTTAGCAGCCAAAACCTCTGCTTCAGGTAAAGCCCTCCTGAAATGTGCATACTTAGCCAACTCATTAAATTTGGCTAAATACTCATCAACAGACATCTTTCCCTGTGTCAGACTCTCAAACTCAGCCTGCTTCTGCTCCCAGGCATCTTTGGGAAAGTAACGGTCCAGGAATTGGGCCTCGAACACCTGCCAGGTGATGATCTCACCCTGGCCTCTCAATAGCTCTGAAGTGGTGACCCACCACTCATGTGCATCTCCCTGAAGCAGATATGTGGCATAGAGAAGCTTCTGATGGTCTGAACACTCCATCACAGTGAATATCTTCTCTAATGCCTGTAGCCACTTGGCAGCAGCTATAGGATCATACTCCCCATGGAAGGAGGGAGGATCATGCTTCCGAAAGGCGATCATCATCTTTCCCCTGGCTGCGGTGTCCTCCTCTGTATCAGCCTGGGACAACCTATCCCCTCTTTGGTACTGAGGCCCATCAGAATGATGGCTACCTCTACCCTAGTGGCGACTGCCCTCGCCCTTAGGTGTCTGCTGTGTAGGGGATACCCTATCTTCCCTATGTTGAGCTCTCAACTCAGCCATGAGCTCTTCATTTGTCTTAAGCAAGGCTTCATTAGCCTGCCTACTAGCAGCAAGCTCCTGCTGCACAACTGCCAAAGCAGCTACAATAGGGTCGGGTTGTTCCTCTGCACCCGCCCTCTCACTGGTATTCCGGGTCCTCACCATGATACTGCACATATAATATAACAGGATGAGTTAATCAGGCTCACACTTAACATCACACATGCAATAATCATGGTATACACCCAGCCACACAGAGAAAACACGCCATTCACCATATATTGCTTCCTTAATATGGCTCTGTGAGGAAGCTGAGCCCTAGATTCATTGGTCCCTATCAGATACTTTAGAGGGTCAGACCAGTGGCATATAGGCTAGCTTTACCTCCCCAGTTATCAAGATTACATGATGTATTTCACGAGTCACAGCTAAGGAAGTATGTACCGGATTCCTCACACGTAGTGGAACCTGACACTGTGCAGATTAGAGAGAATCTGATGAGTCCTACAAGACCTGTACGGATCTTGGATCGAATGGAGAAGAAGATCCGGAGCAAGACCATTCCCATAGTCAAGGTACAATGGGAAGGGAGGACACCTGAGGAGGCGACTTGGGAGCGAGAACAGGAGTTGATGCAGCTATACCCCGAGTTGCTTGACAGGTATGTCTTTGAATTTTATGGACAAAATTCTTAAAAGGTGGGAAGAATATAATAACCTAGATTTCTAAAAAAAAAAAAAATCCCATGCTAACAGCGTGGGAACGGCGCTAACAGCATGGGAACAGTGCCAGTAGCGTGAAATTGCACCAGAAAGCTATTTCTTGCGGCCTGATGGCGCGAATAGCGTCAGTTTGGCGCGATTAGCGCCACATACGCGGCCAAATGGCGCGGTTAGCGCCATAAATGCCCAGGAAGCCTTCTGTTGCGTCAATTTGGCATGAATAGTGCCATATATGGCCCGATTAGCGCGAGAACGTCGGCAGGACTAGTATTTAAGGGCCATTTTACGAAATTTTGGTCCCAAAATCATGGTTTCTTCTTCCTCCACCGCATTTCTGCCATTTTTGGAGCTCCAAGCTCCAAACCTTCACCATAATTGACCCAAACACCTTCCTCTAAACACCTAACTTGAGGAAAACACCTCCTAATCACCTATAACCTTGATTGGAAGCCAAATTTTAGCCCAGCCATTGAGTGAACCCCATTCCTTGAGTTTCTTCAGAGGACTGAGCTTTAGGAAGGAAAAGAGGCTGGTTTAAGGATGCCAGAGCTAGGAGAAGGACTTCTCCAGCATTCCTCGACTGAATTAAGGTAAGAAACTCAAGTTTTAACCGATTAATCTATGAAATGGGGAGTGGATGAATAGTAACCATATGCTGATAGGGCTTGAATTAGGCTTAGGTTCTTTAGAGAGATGTAGCCAGGAGATTGTTCTGAGCCATATGGCATATTGAAACTGAAATTGTGATGAAGTTGGAGTCTGGCTCTTGGAAGGGAGAAGTGTACATGATTAAGCAATGTTATGGCCTGAAATAACTTAAGTACCTTTACAAAAGTTATTCATAAGGCCAAATAATCGGTGAAAATGTGATTATACATGGGTTCTGGCTGAGTTGAGCCAATGTGAGTCCTTGATTCTGGTACAGCCTTGAATTGAGCTGTACAAAGTTATAAAGGAACTTTGAGGCCTTGGTGAAGCTGAGGCAAACCATTGAGGGTCAATGTATGGCCTAGTGGAAGCTGGGTTATAATAAACCTTAAGTTAAAGGATTTTGAATTGGTTGTGTGTGGAAGGGGTGTTTCCTTCCATATAAACGGTTGAAGGCCGTTTCTTATAGTTTGATTCATGCCTATTGTAGGGCGTGAAGTGCAGATTGCTGCTAGAGATCACCCAGATACTAGGGAAGCTGTTTCTGAGCTACGACCAGGTACGCTCAGTGTTCTTGGAGATTTCTTCTCCTGCTTGTGTTTACTCCACCCAGTTTGAGTGCTTGTTTGATATATTTTGCATGCTTATGCCTTATGGTAGTATGACACTGAATGATATGCCGAGGTCTTATGATTTTGTAGTACTGAATACATGTTGAATATTGATGAGATGATTTTATTATTACACTAAGATAGTGTATGCCATATTGAGTATGATGTTGATGATGTATTGCTCGATTGTGATGTGATTATTTGTTATCTGCTGGCCAGTAGACTGAGGAACTATGGACCTTTGGGAACGTACCCACGGAGGTGGATGATCTCCCTTAGGACAATCCATAGGCGTCCATGTAAATCCTGATTAGATGTACCCACGAGAGGTGGATGATCCTATTCAGGTACTGGGCAACAAGTCCTGATTAGATGTACCCACGAGAGGTGGATGATCCTAGTCAGATGATCAGTGGAAAGTCCTGAGAGAATGTACCCAGAGAGGTGGATGATCTCTCTCAGGCACTGTGTGTGTGCTTTTCTTATGATGTGATGAGATTTTGTATATTCTGAATTGGTTATGCTATGTTATCCATATATATATATATATATATATATATATATATATATGTTTATTTGCTGGGAAGTGAACCAGGGGGAGGGAAACCTTCGAGAACCCTGAGTTTACTGGGATGATTATCTCACCCCTATTTGGGGCTATGTTGCAAGAGCAGAGTCTGAAGTCCCTGAGCGATCCCAAGGCAAGATGCTTGCACTGGGATAGTGTGAAGATTATCCTAGGCTTAGATGGTTGAGCAAGTGAGCTCAGATTTTGTTTATTTTGTCTGTATTTTGAGGCCTAGGCAATTGTACAGATGATGATTAAATTATTTGTATATGATAGTGAATTCACCATATATGTAAAGAGTATGTATATTATATTAGATTTATGCTTCCTTTACTGTTCGTTTTCCACGCATGTTGCGTTACTCTGATATTGTATAATGTTAATACGCAGGGTGCACACGGGGTGTTACAGGACCTCCGTGTGTGTGTCAACCCTCCACATCAGCCCTGCTACAGGAGCCTGGGCGCACTCCTCTCAGCAGTCGGGTTGTTATGCCCAAGAGGTTATCTCTAACGTTTATTTATTCAAATATTATTGATAATGGTGAAACTACTTTTCAAATAATAAGTACCTAATTATCTACAAGCTGTAGATTATCTACAAGGTACGAATTATCTACAATCTAATTATCTATAACCTGTAATTATCTATTAGCCTTTATTTATAGCTTAATTATCTACAACGGTCCAAGGTCCACGCTCATCCTATAAATACAGGTTCCATCTAACCTTTCTACACACCCCATTCACAATGAACACACCTGAACACATTCACTCTCATACTCATTCACGTATACTTGAGCATTCATATACTCAAATATATGTTTTTCTCTCTATACAATTGATGTACTTACTTGAGCATCGGAGTCCTCTCCTTTGTTTTGCAGGTCCCCCCTCTTAACAAGGTTGACTCATCATCAGACGTGCAGAATCTAAAGCCACCTGGACCACGTTCATCCTCATGCATGGCACTTCCAGATTTTGGTCAGAACACCATGAATGTTATTCTTTAAAATGTGTACCAAACATAGGAAACTAAGTTTTGCAATCTATGATTCCCAAGAAACAAAAATTTATCTCCTACCAAAGCTCCCTTAGTTTCTCATAATTGATGTACCATTTAATATTATTTTTGGGAAATAAGGTTTTAGAGCAATGTTTTGTAGTTATGTTTTCCATGAAAACTTTCTTATGAGGGGAGGTAAGAATCTTACTTTTTCAAGTTTAGTTTTTCATTTACTACATTAAAAATATCATGTCACTCTTATTAAATTATTTAATGTGATAAAATATCAAGTAACTCTTTGATTCCCAAGAAATTTGTCTAAAATTTCCAATGACGAATCAAATAAATTATATTCATTCCCAGAAAATATGATTATCAGGATTCACGATTCACCAAAATCATGATTCCTGAATATGACAAAATTTCTCCCCTATTACATTCTTATTGTAATAAATTTTATATTGTCAACTTAAATATGAATTTAGTTCAGTATGGTTTCATTTTTTTATTTTTATCTCCATAAATTCATTTTTAGTCTCGGTAAGTTTACATTTTTCAAATTTTAATCTCTAAAATGCGAATTTACAATAACTAAAATAAAAAAATTGAAATCTCAAAATGACTTAAATTAAAAAAGCACAATTTTACTGAGACTAAAAATGCAAAAATATAAATACAAGGACCAAAATTGAGAAAGAGTGAATTTTTTATATGAATTAATTTCATATTTAAGTCTATATTGTCAGTTAATCGAACATTGTCACTAAGGAATATAGCAGAATTAGTTGAATAGTATGTGTAAGTTGGTGTAAATTCCTGACACTTGAGTTCAATATCTATGTATAAAAAAAATAAACATTATCACTAATATAATTTTTAAGATAATTATTAAAATGTTGGGGGTTAAATTTAATAGGATCGAATAGTAATAAATGATTGGGATAAATGTAAGAGGATTTAAGTTTGATCTTTATTTCACCCATATATAAAAAATTTTGATAGACAATTGAATGGTATCAATATATACAATTATTATACATGTTTTTGAAATTTTTAATTAAAATTATTTTAAGATATCTTAGTTATATTTAATTTGTTTTAATCATCTAAGTAAAGTGTAGTTTCAAATTGGAATTCAAAGGTTTTAATTGTAATGGTTGTAGATGTTTTATGTTAAATCAATACTCTTTTGATGTATATATGTAAGCCCTATTTGAGGGTTAGGGATGGCAAAGTGGGCCAGCCCACCAAAAATGGGCCGGGTTGGCCTACCCCACTTAAAAAACGGGCCGGGCCGGGCTGGCCCACTTTTTCAAAGTGGGCTGAAAGTCCTAGCCCATCCCACTTTAAGGTGGGTTAGTGGGCCAGCGAGCCAGCCCATCAGCCTACTTAAAAAAAAAAAAATCAGCCTAAGGACTTTTATTTTTACTTTTTTATTGGCATGCATGATGTAATTCTAAAATTTTCACAATTGTGGCATGTTCCAACCAAGACAACATACAAGCAACTAAAGCAAGCTAGATTTGGTGTTAATAAAATAACTCATATCCAAATTCCACATATGCATAATCTCTAGTAATTACTCAAGATATACAGTTAGAAGATGAGGAATCTTAACCTTAACATTAACCTTGTATAATCTGAATTCTTATTGTTAATTCAAGTTCATTTCTTTTAAATTGATTGCTTGTCTCAAATTTAAATGACTTTATAAGCTAGCTACTTATAATTGATCTTGAATTTTCTACTGATAATTGGGATATTAGAATAAGGATTAGATTTGGAATAAAGCAACATGATTGAGAATATTCGAAAGAAAAAATATCAACAATTATGAGATCTTAAAGATTCTTGAATCTAGTACTTAATTATTTTAATTAATTGGGAGTCTTTAAATTACAGAATTAGAATTTTCAATTAGGGAAAAAAAATTGTTGAATAAAAAGTTTGGGTAATTGATTAATTAGTTAATCCAATTTGTTATAAATTTCATTTCATGAAAGGCATATCAAATAGAGATAATTACCTAATTGGTACTTGAATTTGAATGCCTTAAAATGACACTCTAACTCTCTCTACATAGGCACTTGTCGAATTTGCATAAGCAATAAACAAAGTTTCAATATCAGAAAAAGTAAACAACACAGATTCAACAAGTGTCAACTGGGGCAATGGTTAACTGAAACTGACCATATGATAATCACATACTTATATTTTTCTATTCTAAATGGGACAACTTTAATAAAATGATTATCAGCTATAAATTGCATGATCAAGCGCACAGAAAAATACCAGGTATTACACACAGGCCACAACATGTATAATCAATAAAATAACAATTTACCTTTCCTACGAATTCAACAAAAAGCTCAACCACAGATTTTCTGTTAATTGACCTTGCCCTGTTTGCTATGAACCGGTTTATGTTAGCATCACATGTTTGTGCAATAAGATTCTCTGCATCAGATTTAACACCTGCATAAATTACATCAAGATGAAGGTTACAAACTCCTGTATACAAGTAAATTGACAACGCATAAAGCATTTTGATTTTTGAACATTCCAAACTCATTAGAGTGTGAACTCCAAACTCTGAAACCCCCTAAACAAATCCTCAACTAAAGTCCAGAGAAATCTCAAAAAAACCTTACACAGTTACACAGTGAAGTCCGTGTCGGAACCTCGCCGTCACGCCGTGCTGGAAGCAGTTTGAGCTTGAGCTGCACAGGTGAGGTCCGTGTCGTGTTCGTGAGCTGAAGTAATGAAGCAGTGAAGGTGAGCACTACACGCCAGTTGCGAGGTGAAGCCGTGATTCCGTGAAGCGGTGAAGGTGAGGCGGAGGCCGTGAGGACGCTGAACGCGAGGTGAAGCCAGAAGCCGTGAAGGTGACCTTGTGATTTGTGAGGTGAGTGAGGACCCTTATTCCCTAATTCCCTTAACCCTAAGTCAGGCACTCAGGCTTTGAGGCAAAGCCAGCAGCAGGCAGCAACAATTTGAATTCATAATATCAAAAATGAAAAAAAATAGTCACGTGATTACGTGAAGCCTGAAGAGAGAAGAGTGAAGTCGCGTGCCTGTCAGCCAATGTCAAGTCAAGTCACAAGTGTGTGGGACTGTGGACTGTGGGGTTTTTAGTTTTATATGTGGGCCAAGGCCCGGCGGGCTGGCCCGGCCCGAGCCCACTTTTGGCCCATATTTTTGTGGGTCGGGCTGGCCCGACCCATTTTCACTTTGTGGGCTTAAATATCTAACCTAACCCACATTTTTTTGTGGGTTACGTGGGCCGACCCGCCGGGCCTGGCCCATTTTGCCAAGGCTATTGAGGGTCATATACAAATTTAGTTTTTCTTTTATCTGAATTCTTTTAAACTTTTTACATTAGCTAAGCCAATTTAGTTGCACCCCCTCTCTCAAAATGGCGTTGTACAATGTCCTCAAATTAAGATTACCAAATAAATTTGGACTAAATTAATTTTGACAATAATGAAATAAAAATATATTTAAAACATTTTTAAAAATAATTATAAATAGTGAAATCTTTTTAATCAAAGTTATAAATTTGATTACCTTGAATAAATCAAAGAAAAAATCTTTTTTATGTAAAGACAATTTCTTTCATAATGATTTTGCCTCCTCCAAATTACTACGCATGATTGAAGCAATTGCCCCAATTACTAACTTGTGTTGGTCAAACCTATGTAAAACAACATGTATTGATGACTTAAATGTTAGACATAGGGGGAGCTAGAGAGGATCAAGAAGCTGAAACTCTTAGACATGGAAATGTTTAGGCTTTACATGCCTATTCAATTGAATGACATATGTAATCTTTATATGTCTAAGTGTTCCATCCTATGATCCATTGCATTGCATAAACATCATTCATAATTTTGCATTCATGTTTTCATAAAAGCATAAGTTTTGTAAATATGTTTTTTCTGAAACATAAAGTTTTCATGAATGCATAAAAAGTCAAGTATCATAATATTATCACAAAAAATAAGAAAAAAAATCACTACTATAATTCAAGTAATCTAGACATATACACAATAAATAGTAATATAAATAATTTCTCTACATCAAAAGTAATTTAGACACATGCATAACAATTAATTTGGAAACACAAAGTTAAGATCTTTTACCATAAACATACAGATAATTATTAACAATTTAAAATATAATATTAAAATAATATTATCATGTGTTCTTAATCTTCATCTTCCTCTTCTTTTTCATTTATCTTCCTATGCATGAAATCTTCTCATCCTCATTGTCAATGAAATCATTTGCTTGTATTATACTCAAGTCAACTTCTTCGTCATCAATCTCATCATCTTATAGGTGATCGATTGGAATCATCCTCAATTGTTGCATTAATTTATTACTCTGGAACTTGATAAGCAACTTCCAAAGTATGTCTATCATCAACTTTCCTTGAATTTGTCTTGATAACTACTAACCAATCAACATTGTTGTTTAATGGCCAATTCAAGGTTAACAGTAAACTTGACCTACAATTTTTAGAAAAATAAAATAATAAAAATTTCATATTCACTCATTTTTCTTCTACAAAATTTTATATTCTCTCTTTTTTCTACATTTTTAAAGGATTAAGCCAATCACAATATTTTTTTTTTTTTGTATTTGACTTGGTCATTCCTATTCTAGAATATCTCTTATAACACCATAGTAAACATTTGATGTTTTATATCATCCAATTTCACTAACATATATCCCACTATTATATGGTGTCTTGGTTTCACCCCATGACTTCTTGCAAAATTTCTATCCATTTACAAAATAAATTGGTATCAACTTTGCTAATCTCAAAGTTTTTCTTACCAAGCCATATAAGTTTGGATTTTGTAACCTAAGTTGATGATTTATTTTACATATTCATGTAATAAAATAGTAAATGAATAATAACACGATGAAAAGATAGTATTCAATTTATTTGTGTAAAAATAATAATGCTCCCATCATGGAAAATATACTTTTAATTGTTTATTAATGACAATGCCATTAAAATTTTTATACATACTTTACAAACTTTGAACATATATATTACAAATAAAATATTATTTAATGTTTGATATTTACTCAATAAATGATTTAACCTTATTATAATTCAAGAAAAGATGCAGTTGAGCAACCAACAATTTTTCATCATTAATTCACCTTTTATTGTATTCACTAGCTATTTGGCCAAAAGGTTTAAAGATTGACAAAATTGTCTGTATATGATCTTGATAAACTTCCTCATACAAGAAAAAATAATAAGAACTAAAGTAAGATGTCTCTTGCAATCGGTGTTATTAAAATCGGTCCGATCAAGATATTATGTCAATGATCCAACAGTGAATCACTAGTTAAATAGCATGAATTGACAAAAATAATTCAAATACATATGTGTGTGTGTGTGTGTGTATCACATATATAATAATTTTTGCTTAATCCAAATACTTAAATTTCGCAAGTTTGATCCTTACTTGGTGTGTTTTATGCATTTTCAAACATTTTCATTTATAATTAAATGAAATAGGTATGATAGATTTGCTTAGGTTTTAGTCTTAATATGTAACATTAGTGTAGACAACAATGCTCACACATTGGATCACCCAAAAAAATTGTTTGCATACGATTCCATCTAAGCCAATACATATGTTTCTTCAACTTGGGATAGATTGAATGACATAGCAACAAGCTAATTGCATAATCGGTTTAATAATTAAATTGATCTAGTTATGTGCTTATTTTTGGTCCAACCATTTCAATCGGCTAGGCCGAATAGGTTCGATACCACTACTAGTAACAAATATGTTTCACACACACACACACACACACACACACACATATATATATATATAAACCCTTGTGCACATTTCTTGTTTTGTATATTTTTTAAGTTTTATTTAGAAACCTAAGTACAAAAAATGTAATATAAATTATTAGGTATATTTTACAATGATATTGGCATAAAATTGTATAATTACTTTTTAAATGGGTATATCCAATATAAGTGACTTGATCCACCTATCCTAACTTCATAAGACAAATAAATTGGTAGGTGCACTACGGAATCAAAGAATGTAGGTGAAAATATACACTCAAACATAAATATATAACAAGAATGTTTTATTCCATTTACAATAGATGATCTTCTTGTAACATTGTTGAACATAAATCTCTTAAGAATTGACTAAGCTCAGTTAAAGACTTTTACATTGATAAGGAAGAACACCCAAAGTTATTGAAAGTAGACATTCAATAAACATGTCATAATCGTGACTTTTCATCTTAAACAATTACGTGTCAAATATCTAGTTTAATTTTGCAAAGTTAACACAATGGCATGTTTAAACTCACATTGAAATATCATAAACAATGCCTAAAGATAAAATCAAGAAGTGAAAACAAAGATAATATACTAAGACTTGTAAAAGGAAGAGAATGTTATTGTTCATAACAAGTTTATTATTAGTGTATCTTAGAACTCAAGTTATCAATTTTGTATAACAAGTTTGTTCTATTGATAAAGGGTAATAAATAAATTTTAATTCTCAAGTCAATTAAATTTAAATCAGTGTAAATGAAAGACTAGTAAAATTATTTGACGTAATGTAATTATTTATAACCTTTAAAATAGAAATAACATATAATAAAGTAAGATATATTAAAATAATAAAAATAAATGATACTTGAATATTTTATCTAAAAAGATAAAAAAAAATATAATGCAATTTTGTCTACTTTGAAGACTAAAAATATTCATTTTAAAAAAGAAAAGATGTCTTTATGGTAAAAATACTAAAATATTATTTATTATCTACAAAATTATATCTTATTAAATAAAATATTATAATTCTATATTATAAAACATTAATTACAAAAAGTCAATGGGGGCCAAGGTACCCCAAACAATATCCCGTGTCCACTCATGGGTAAGAATTTTCCTTCACTTATATATTATATCTTGACATTGTCTCTAACCAATGTGGAACTTGTGTTTTTTCCACTACACTATCTCACGCCTAACACTTTTGGATTTTGTGAGTGGATAATATGATGGGTGACTCATTAATGAATCTAGAATAAGTTCTGATATCATCTTAAAATGTGAGTTTGGACCTAACTCAACCCCATATAAGTGAACTTGACACTACACCTTAATCCAAAACCTTAAGGCTTAGGTTTATGGGTATTCTTTTCACTTATAGCAACAATGTAAACATAAATCTATAATTTCTCTTTAAAATAATCACATTAAGAACATGAACATGATCTTTAGAATTCATGAGTTTCACATAAACATACCTTTGTCCATGATTGCGGAAGATTTTTTATGGTAGAATGCTTTCTATAATCCTTGTAGTATGATTAGGACAATAAAATCTATATCCTTTTGACTTTTCTGGATAACCAATGAAATAACCACTAATTGTTCTTGTATCCAATTTCTTTTCTTATGGGTCATAGTATCTAATTTCTGCCTGGCAACCCCAAACATGCAGGTGCCTTAAGCTAGGTTTCCTTCTTGTCCACAGTTCAAAAGGAATCCTTGGAACTGCTTTACTAGGAACTCTATTTAATACATACATGGCAATCTTTAGAGCTTAAGTCCACAATGTAATGGGTAAAGAAGAATTACTTAACATACTTCTAACCATGTCCAACAAGGTTCTATTACACCTTTCTAATACACCATTATGTTGTGGTGTACCTGACATTGTGTATTGAGCACAAATACATGCTTTTCTAGGAATTTAGCAAATGGGCCTAGATGTTGTCCACTTTCATCAGACCTGACAATTTTCACCTTTCTATCTAATTGCCTTTCAACTTCGTTAATGTAAATCTCTAAAGCATTTATAGCTTGAGATTTATCATGTAGCAAATAGACATAACCATAACATGAATAATCATCAATGAAGGTGATAAAATATTTCTTTTTATTGAAAGAGTTAACATCAAAAGGACCTCAAATATCAGTGTGTATAATTTCAAGAAGCTGAGTGCTTCTTGTGACTCCTTTCTTTGTGTGTTTTGTTTATTTGCCTTTGATACATTTCACACAAACATTCAAATCAGTAAAATCTAAATCCAGAAAGATTTCATTCTTTACCAATCTTTCAATTCTTTCTTTGGAAATGTGTCCCAAACGTTTATGCCACAAGTAAGTAGAACATTCATTAAGGTACATTTAGTACCAACATTATGATGCAGAGTCATAAGCGTTTCAACATAAAGATTATCAAGACATAATTTATATAATCCATCACATAAGGTACAATTGCCAATCAAATGATTGTGCTTGTACAACCTGAAACTAACACTACGAAATTTAAAAGAGTATCCAGCTTTATCAAGTTTAGACAGAAACTAAATTCTTAGATATAAGAGGTACATAAAGAGTTTCACAGAAGTCTAAATGGTGTCCACTGTCAAGGATCAAACGATAAGTCCCAAAAGCTTCCACTGGAACTTTCACTCTATTTCCCATAAAGAAAAACTTTTCATTTGGCCTTGTGATTTGGGTCGTAAGGAATCCCTGCAAAATATTAGAAACATGAGTTGTATATCCGGAATCAGTCCACCAAGTATTATACGGAACTTCAGCAAGATTTGATTCATAACATACATAAGCACAAGGCTTACATTTCTTTTCAACCAAGCCTTTACGTTTCTAGCAATCCTTTTGGATGTGTCCAGCCTTACCACAGAAATGACATTTGTTTTCATTATGTTCCTTCTTGTGGATTTGAGAAGAGGAGGCTTGATTGAATTTTAATGGTCATCTTCCCTTCTTCTCATGTTTCTTAACATTTTTCTTTTCAGCTCTTTGATGTATAACATAATTGATAAAATGAATTCCCTGGTTCATAATTATGGTTTCCTCTTGAACTAACACACTATGCAATTCATGCATATTCCATTTTTCTTTCATGGTATTATAGTTCATTTGGAAATGACCATACTCAGACGGTAATGAGTTCAATATGAATTGTACCAGGAAATTTTCATCCACATCCATTCACAATTACTTCAGTCTTGTTGTAATATTTGTCATTTCAACAACATGCTCATGCATAGTATGTGAACCATCAAATTTCATGATGGTCAGTATACTCATTAGTGTCCCAGCAAAAGACTTGTCAGCAGTTTGAGAGCACTCTTCCACAAGTTTTATCATTTCTTTAGCACTTTCAGTTTGTGGAAGAGTTGACTTAATGTTGCTTTCAATGCTCATTCGCATGTACATCAGACTCAACCTATTGGATATTTCCCCGTTCTTAAAATGGACCCTTTCATCGTCAATGTTTGCATCAGTAATAGCACTAGGTTTCTCTTCTCTAAGAGCCAAATCCAAATCCATTACATAAGGTAAAATTCAATTTGCTCTTTCCATTCAGAGAAATTTAGTCCATTAAAAACTGCAATAGTTGAGAAAAGCGAATGTGTAGCAACAGGTATTGCAAAGTATAAAATTTGAAAAAAGTAATGCTTTGAATCATACAAATCACATACTAACATAATTCACAGATTCATACATCATAAAATACATACTAATGTTCACATGTAGGATTCATTAATACACAACATTCAACTATAATGATACTAATAATTTTTTTCGTAATTTGACAATAATACATACACTAACTAGAATTACTTACTATCTTTGGATGTGTAAATAATGTTTATTTATTATGACGACAAATAACCAACCTTTGGGTTGATCTTTAACTGTCCCATAATAATAAACTTCAACTCATCCATAAAATTATAATTTTAATACATTCATAGCATCAAAATTATGGATGATTGAAATGAACATACAATTTGGAATTAAATCACTTATACAAATTTGGCCACTTTGGTGACTAACAAATTCACCATACTTTAATTCCAAGATACAAACACTTCATAAAATACAACAATATGTTAAAATTATAAGATTTTAATAACATTCAAATACATTCTAACATCATAATTAATTTTCAATGTCAACAAAATATATAGTCATTCGATCACAACACATCAATGCATATACACTTTATTAAATACAATCTTAAATATGCATTGGTACAGTTTTATTTTATTTTGAGTCAAGGAGAGAAACAAAAATATTGACCATTATTGTTTACTTTTTGTAATATCCCCAAAATTATAAAAATGTGATGATAATTTTGGATACAAGTATGTTTAGAGAAAAATATCGATATCACTCTTTCCATGAAGTAGAAATTACTAGAAAACCCTTAAGATGAAAATTACAAAAAATGCCCTTGGACATTTTTGAAAATGACCAAAATACCCCTAGGTTGAATGACATAATTACCAAAATGCCCCTAGGCCAAAAATGCTCAAATAACTTTAGAAATTTTGTAGAAACTTGATGAAATTATAGAATACACTTAGCTGACTAAGTATCAACATATTTTGTGACGCAAAACTCTAGAATAAAATTTCTACAAATTTTAGAAGATGACAACTTTGAGGCTGTATTCAAGAAAACTCAAGCATCAGAAAAATATGGAAAAATGGTACATAAAATCTATAGAATTTTCTATTAATTATAGGATGAATAGACCTATTTAATAAAATAGTTTAGTAATTTTTGATAGACAGAAGAAGTATAGACCAATCAAAAATAAGATAAAGATGTAGTCTAGAATGAAAGGTTTATGTATTGCCCTATATAAGACTGCTTGGGATTAATTTAAACTATCATTGGGATAAATTCTTAGGAACATCTAGAATTCTAATATTCAAAATTTTCTTTAGATAAAAGAATTCAAATTAAATTGGATTTCCTTTTAAGAAAATACCATATTGAAACTAGATTTTTATTCATAATCAAAAATGACCACATGTAGCATGAAAGGAAGAAAAATTTGTATTCCTTCCCTTTAAGCTTGTCATTCACGTGGAGAAGCATGGAGAATGAGGAAGAAGTTTCTTGAATTTAGCCACTTGGAAGATAAGTATAATAACCATGGCTAAAAAAAAATTAAAAAATTAAAAAATTAAAAATTAAAAATTAAAAAAAATTACTGTAGCAGTTACTGTAGCTTGGCGCTGATAGCGTGGGATTTGGCGCTGATGGCGTGGCACTGTAGAAGAAAGCCATTTTTCACGTTTTTTTGGCGCCATCAGCGCCAGAGTGGTGCCAGGAGCGTCACAGATGCTGGATTTTGGCGCTAGGAGCGCCAGGATGGCGCCAAGGGCGCCAGATACACTGGATTTTGGCGTCATCAGCGCCAGAGTGGCGCCAGGAGCGCCACAGATGCTTGAAACTGGCGCCAGGAGCGCCAAAGTGGCGCCAAGGGCGCTAGATGCACTGGAAATTGGCGCCAAAGTGGCGCCAAGGGCACGGCATGTCGGTCAGGCCACCTATAAAAGGCCAAATCGCGATTTTTCCAGAGGAAACCACTGTTCCTCTTCCTCCTTGACCCCAGGCAGCCATTAGAGCACCTTAGAAGCTTCATATCTCCATTATAAGCCATTAAAACACCTCCTAATCACCTTTAAACCTGATTGGAACCAATTGAGAGCTAAAATCCAGCCTTGGGTGTGAGAATTGTGAGAAAACTTCCATTTCCTTGAGTTTCCTCAGAAAGTGAGCTTTGGAAGGGAAAGACGCTGGTTTCAGGACACCAGAGCGAGGAGAGAGACTTCTCCAACTTTCCTTTATTGATCTAAGGTAAGAAACTCATACTTTAACCGGTTAATTTGTGAAATGGGGATATGAGGAATAGTAACCAAGTATTGATAGGGCTGGAATTAGGCTTAGGTTCTTTAGAGAGATGTAGTCAGGAGGTTGTTCTGAGCCATATGGCATGTTGAAACCGAGATTGTGATGAAGTTTGAGTTTGGCTCTGGGAAGGGAGAAGAGTGCGTGCATGAGCAATGTTATGGCCTGAATTAACTTAAGTACCTTTACAAAATTTATTCATAAGGCCAAAAAATTGGTGAAAACGTGATTATATATGTGTTTTGGCTGAGTTGAACCAATGTGGGTTCTTGATTCTAGTACAGCTTTGAATTGAGCTGTACAGAGTTCTAAAGGAACTCTGAGACCGAGGCTGACCATTGAGGGTCAATGTATGGCCTAGTAGAAGTTGGGCTAACATAAACCTTAAGTTAGAGGATTTTGAATTGGTTATGTGTGGAAGGGTGTTTCCTTCCATATAAACGGTTGAATGTCGTTTCTGATTATTTGATTCATGCCTATTGTAGGGCGTGAAGTACAGATCACTGGTAGAGATCACCACGAGACTAAGGGAGCTGATTCTGAGCTACGACCAGGTAAGCTCAGTGTTCTTGGGGATTGTTTCCCCTGCTTGTGTTGACTACACTCACCTTGGGTGCTTGCTTGATATATTTTGCATGCCTATGCATTATGATGGTGTGATACTATCTATGTGTTGAATATTGATGACATGGTTTGATATTTGCTGGCAAATGAGTGCTAGCTCAACCCTGAGATAGGGTGTGTGATTTGATTACACTGAGATAGTGTAAGTTATGTTGCTTATTATGATAATGTTGATTACACTAGTGTAGTGTATTAATGCATGGATTATGCTATGTGCTGATTGTGATGTGATTCCTTGAAATCTACTGGCCAGTAGGATGAGGAACTATAGACCCCTAAGGGAATGTGCCCTTAAGTGGATGATCTCCCCAGGGATAATCCATAGGCGTCCATGTAAACCCTGAGTAGATGTGCCTTTAAGTAGATGATCATATTCAGGTATTGGGCGGCAAGTCCTGAGTAGATGTGCCTTTCAGTAGATGATCCTACTCAGGCATGAGTCCCTGGATAGATGTGCCCTTAAGTGGATGATCCTATTCAGGTGCTCGGTGTGAAGTCCTGGATAGATGTGCCCTTCAGTGGATGATCCTATTCAAGCACTGTATGTGGATTATATATGTTTGATTGATGCTGCGGTGTGCACGTAGCTTATTTCTGTTAGTTGTGATGATTGTTTATTGATCATACTACTTGATGTAATTGTTACTCGATTATGTGATATACATACATATTCATGCTATGTTGGGTAGTGAACCAGTGGAGGGAAACCTCTGAGAACCCTGAGTTTACTGAGATGATTATCTCACCCCTGTTTGGGGCTCATGTTGCAGGAGCTGAGATTGAGGTCACAGAGAGATCCCAAGGCAAGAGGCCTGCACTGGGATAGTGGGAAGACCACCCTAGGGTTAGATAACTGAGCTTGTTAGCTCACATTTTGTTTATTCTGTCTGTATTTTGGTACCTAGGGAACATACAGTTTTGAGAATTATATACCCTGTAAAGAATAGTAAATTCACTATATATGTAAAAGTATTGTATATTATGATAGATTTATGCTTCCTTTACTGTTTATTTCCATGCATGCTGCGTTACTCTGATATTGTATAATGTTAATACGCTGGGTGCACACGGGGTGTTACAATAAGCCAGAGGATGAAAACAAGTGGCAAGACACTTGTATGGCATGGATGCAAGGTAACATAAAAATCAACCCAAGATTTCTCTACACTCTTCCATCTTGCACGTGGACAACTATAGACATATTTCAACAATCCCAACGGTCAAAAGTTACATATATGAGATAGTAGTGTACCTTTAAAATTTTAAAGAGATCCAACGGTTAACGAATCCAGAATTAGAATTTTACTAAAACAGGTTTGGGATAAACTCAAGAATGAAAGAAAAAGCATAAAAATCTTCCTTGGCAAGCTACTCCACGAAAATGCAAGAGAAATGGAGAAACTTCATGATTTTGGACACTTGGAAGCAAAGGAGAAGAAACTCTAAGATCATGCCAAGTGGTAGGACATTTGGAAGGAAGAAAGGAAGGAAGCCTTAAGATTATAACAAGTGTAGGGACACTTGTAAAGGAATAATGATGGCTTATGAGATTTTTCTCTAAGTAATCATTTCTTCAACACTATATAAAGGGAGGAGGAGGAACCTAAGTGCAAGTCAATTCCAAGACCACTCCTTTCTTCAAACCTCACGTGAACTCTCTCCCTCACACCACTTTCATTTCATTTCATTTTTTCCTTTAAACCTTAAATCAAGTAAACCCCATCACCTTGAAGAAATCACGTGTAGAGGAAAACAACCTTAGGAAGGATTTAACAAGCTTAGAAGGATATCAAGACTCAAACTCACTTGAGGTAGGTTAAACTTAAATCTCTAGTTAATCAATGGTTTGGATTAATTTACATGCTTAGTAGGTTGAATTATGGATTATTAGTTAGATTACTAACATAAATTTTCTGTGAGGATATTCCTTGGTCATGCCTAAGTTGGTAATGATTTTGCTTGAATAAGATATAGCAGTTTAACCATACTTATAAGCTTATTGGATAAGGTACGGTGGTGTAACCATACTTATGATACATATGATGATATGATGAAAATATTTTCCATAAGGTAATATGTATTTTGCTTATGGATTTGATTTTTATGGATGTTGATGTGAATAAGATAGATGGATTCATGTTTCCATGTTCCAAGTCCAGTACGAGGCTTTGGGGAAACAGAATCTGATGCTACATACAGTACGATATGTAGTACCCAGCTGTAAGGATATATGACAAAATTCATGCATGTTTGCGTAAGACTATAGCAGCGTCCACACTCAGTGTGGCCACATACAGTACGATATGTGGAGGCCATTTACCTTGGGATAGTTCATCTCATGCATTCATATAGTTGCATATTTCCTGTGGATGTGTTTGATTATTTGAATGATTTTACTAACCTACTAATAAGGTCGGGATTTAGCTTTGCCTACTGAGAAATTTATTTCTCACAAGATTTGTTTCATGTTTTTCTTATATGGCAGCCATGGTCAGGTTCCTTGAGGTTCTGGAGTAGTGCTGATATACTGAAAAAGCTATGTACTAGGCTGGATTTTGAAAAGAGTTTTATACTTGTATAAACTTTTGTAACAGAGATGTTGACTAATGTATTAGTATGTACATATTTTGTAAATTTTAATGACTTAGAATTTTTACTAATACACGTTTCTTGAAAAATTTTCATTCTAAGTAAAAAAAATACTAGTAATAAAATCAACTTAGAAAATTAGGTCGTTACACTTTTCATCACCAACATTAATGTGTCTTTGTCTTATAGTGATAGGAAAGATAATTTGTATTTAATACATACTTGTTGAACCGAAAACACCATCAAGACTTTATCATGATATCCATTGGAACATAAGACATACTAAGCGAGAAACAACAACTCTGTGGGACAGTGTAAGGTTTCGTCATATTATTTGATCAATATTATTCGATTGGTAATACTAGCAACAAGCAGAAAATTAAGATTCAAAATCTACTAGAATACTTTATCGTTGCATCAATCAAAATTAGTAATGGAAAATCACAAATTCTTAAACCTGTAGCTCTGATACCACATGTAAATATAAATCTATAATTTATGTTTAAAACAATCATATTAAGAACATGAACATGATCTTTAGAATTCATGAGTTTCACATAAACATACCTTTATCCATGATTGCAGAAGATCTTTTATGGTAGAATGATTTCTCAGAGTCTTGACCCTTTCTATTCTTCTATCTTCTTTTGATGGTGATATAATATAACTCTCATGTGTAGACAATGACGATATTCAGTTTCCTAGATCCCTATTTATTAGAAACTGAACCAACTTAAGATAACTGCATCTATCAACAGTTATCATTTTAATAACTTCCCTTTATAGTCAATTACCATTATGTCCTTTATTCATTAAATAAAATAACATTTATTTAAATGAACCACAATGATAAATCTTACAAACAATATAATGCTCCGTCTTTCAATTGCAATAAAATATATCTTGATTGATTCAAGCCAATGGTCTTAATTTTCAAATACTTGTAATAGGAAATGGTTTAAATAGCCTAATATTTGATATTTGGTTGAATAATGTATTTTAAAGGTATCCTCTCACTCTTTTTATATTTTTGGAGAACTTAAATAAGAAAGGGTTATATAAGTTTTTAATCTCTCAATTATTTTTAATTTCGATTTTTAGTTTCTCTTTTTTTTTTCATTTGTAGTTCTTATCAAATTTTAGATGATTAATTTTAGTCTTTTTAAATTTTTTGTCCATTTTTAATTTCTCATTTATTTTTATTATTCAAAGTTATTCTATGTGGTGTTGAATTTTTGTCTTGTTTTTATCCATTTTTAAATTCTTCAAGGGACTAATTTGTCAAGTCAAAAATTTAAAATAATGTGAAATTCAATTTTAATAAATCAAAATTTGAAGTTTTGTAACAATTCCTTTTTTTTAAGAAATACTGCTATTAACTTAGCAAAATTAGAACTTCGAATTACAATACATAATTAAATTCTTCACAATGTAATATGTTAAAATTAAACCGCTACAACACACCTCAATTTTTTTATCCATTTCGAAGAAGGAAAAGTCAAATTTACATTGACAATAAATAAATGAGATTAGTTCCTGAAAAAAACTAATCTCTGATAACATGATGAATCAAGCTTTGAATATATGCAAAAATAGATATTCATATTTTAATATCTGACTATGTTTCAAACATGATTGTTCATGAAAGAAGAGACATGTGTTGAAAAAAATTACATTTACAATACACTATATTAGACTACTAAATTCAAAGAGAATAGATCGAATTATATGGGTATAATTTTGACAACCAATACATAATTCTATAATTTTCTACTAAATAAAGTTTTTTTAAAACTCACCCTTAGATTGAAAGTTGCTTTCACATAGATTATATATGCAAAATTTTATATTAATCCAAAATCATTTGCTACATTATTCATATAAATTAAAATTGATATAATATAAACATTTCAAAAATATACTAAAATATATATCTTTTAAATATTTTTTTTGTTGCTCAATTTTGACAAAATTTGATATAAACAATCGTAATAATAAATAAATATAATTTTACTGTTAAAACAATAAAAATCATATTTTATATAAAATTATAAAAGTAATGTAATAATTATGCAAATTAGTTATGTATAATTTGATTCTCCTCAAATTAAAATTAAAATTTTATTACCAAACCAGTTCAAGCTGCGAGTCGCGTGCTATGTGTGATGTCGTAGTAGAGCGTTTCTGCAAAATCGGACAAACCGAATTCTCAACAACGAACGTTCCCCTATCGAATTGCGATCTATTCATTATTTCATTCAATTCTTTCGCAATGCAAACTCCCGATGACGTTCGCAAGCTTCCCATCGACATCACTTTCTCTCGTCTCGGAGGTCCCAATTTCCATCCTTTCTTTCTCTTTCTCACCAATTTCTTTCGTCTTTTTTTTTTTTTTTATCGGTTTTTGAATTTGAATTCGAATTTGTGACCTTTGCAGAATGGTTGGTAGATCGCAAGCGAGTGCCCGCGGATTGGCGCAAGCGCGTGGCGGCGATCAGGGCCCGAATTTCCAAGGAGTTCCCCTCCCTCCCTAAGGACTCTGACCCCTTTTTCCAAACCCTAGACCCCGAAGGTTTAAAATTTATGCGTATTTTAAATTTAAGTAAATTTTTGTTATTAGTTCTGTGTTGACCAAAATGTGATAATGTTATTTGTTCACTGATTATGAATTGTGGATATATATTTTGGTTTGTTAAATTAGATAATTTTAATGACCAATAAAGTGACAATGCTATTTTCAGGGATTGGTTATTTGGAGGCTAAACAGATATATGATGATCTCTTAAAGTCTACTTCGGAGAGCAGGAACATATTTGGTCGCTTATCAGGTGCTGCGGTAAGATATGCTCTTCAAAATCAGTAAAGCTAAATGTGCACTATAGTCATTCATACTATGCATACTATTATTACTGAATGCATGGATCAACTAGTACAGGGTTGTTCTAGTTTAACAAGTGGTCTCAAGTTTGAGCCTTTAGATACTTTTGGAAGGAGAATTTTGCACCTATAGTAGTTTTAAAAGATACTCTTGAAAATATGTAAAACAAAGGAAAAAATTATACGCAATTTGATAAGTAGTTTTGGTGTTGTTCTCCAAGTAGAATTGGAGTTTTGCCCCGTTAGTTTTTGTTGACTTTTAATGTAAACATTTGTTATGCAGATTACCCAGGTAAAACTTTGATTCTGGTTTGAGAACAATACTAAAAATACATAAGGAACTATATATAAGTGTTTTTCTTAAAACAAAAAAATGTGCACTATAATCAGTCATGGTCATATTATACTATGTATATCATTGACTTTTTACTGTTAACTGTGGCTATTATTATTTGGGTAGGGTGCGTGGGAAGCAATTGTGCGGTCCTTTGAGAAGGATCATGTTTTCCTTGGTGAGGCTGCGCAGATTCTGATTCAAAATGTGAGCTATGAAATGTGAGCATTGTGATCTTATGGTTTTCATGAAGAGAAACATAAAATGTTCTATTTGTTTAAAGGGTTTTGTTTTTTTGTTGCTGAGTATTTGTTTCAATTGTGAAGCCCTTATCAGAGGAAACAGGTGCAGAAGATTCAGCAGCAGCTGTTAGAGCTAGATCGCAAGGAGGCTGATATAAAAAGAAGTGCTGCGCTTTCAGCCACCAAATATGCTGAAGCTTGTCAGGAGCTTGGCTTACAGGTTGGCATTTTTGGGGTGTTTTTGTTGAGTAGGAAACAATTTTTGTAGCTGTGTTATAACTTATGAGGGTTCTTGTGATGAATAATATCCTCGAGAAAGCAAGTTAGTGTTGTCTGCTCTATGTAGCTGACCCGTCCTAATGGGATATGACTTTGTTGTTGTGTCATGTAGAAAACAATTTATTTTTCTGTTACATGTGGGTTGTGATTATATTGTTTTGCAGGGGAAAAATGTCAGAGTAGAACTCTTGGAGACATCACAATTACTTCCGAGCACGTTTAGCAAAATTCTGGATGTTGTAAACAGTGACAACATGTCACGAGCAATTGAGTATTATTCCAATTTTGTCAGGGATGCCCACATTGAAAAGGATGTAAGGCAAAACTATAATTCTTATTCATTGTATAATTCTCATTAATGCTTGATGCATTGTTCCTGCAACTCTTTTGCATGACCTTCCTACAAGGAAGGGATTAAGATTGACATGGTGCAGTATATACTTTATTTAAGATGAAAATCATTAATGCAGAGATGTTTGGGAGATGTACTACAAAACTTGAAGAATATGCGCGAAAATCCCCCATCTTTAAATGTTGCTGTTGACTCTGAGATTATTAATGATGTTAATATTCATTCAAGCAAAAATGAATTGGATCCTGCAATAGCCAATACTGAAATTGCTGTGCCTGACATTGACTGGGATATTTCTGTGGATAGTTCACAAATTGATTGGGACATTGGAACTGTAGAAGAAACGGAGGATAATGGTAATGGATTGGGTCCATATGAAATCATTAATGCCTCTGATATCGGATCTGATCCAACAATATCAAACCAAGAAATAGGATCACATGCAGATATATCTTGGGATATTAGTGTGGATACTCCTCAGGTTGATGTCATTGATGATGATAATGCCCCAACTGTAGTGCTGGAGAATCAGACTTCTCTTCCAGATTCCCTATCTCAATTGACAGGAAACAAGGAAGAAAGGAGCCAGCTTTTAGATACGGAGTACAGAAATAAAATTCTTGATGATCTGTATGAGGTATATAATATTTATGCCAATTTACTTTTTTACTCATTTAAGTTTTTGATTTTAATTTACAATTCCTAATTTCATATTACATCCCTAGACAGAGAAAGAAACATAGTTCTAGCAAATTTTGTTTACATCTTATGTTATATTACTTACTAGTAAACAGTTATCTGCCCTGTATGAATTTATTATTTTGATGCCATTATTATTTTCAGATTAAATCTTAAATTTTGTAATGATTTTATATGCGCCATCAGATGAAATCCTTTTTAAATCAACGGTTAGCTGAATTGAGGAATGAGGAAACTTTGTCCCTGCAACATCAAGTCCAGGCAGTTGCTCCCTTTGTACTGCAGCAGTATGCTGCTGATGCCATAGAAACAATGCAAAGTGATATTTCTTTGGCAATTTCATTGCTGACAAATAGGAAGACAAGGGATCTGATTATGATTCTCAACTCCAAAAGGTACTGCTTGATATTTTATACCTAAATTTTCATGCTTAGGAGATGCACATTCACTGTGTATCCAGCTGTATCAGATATTTTCAGTTTTGCATTTCTATGATGACTAGATGTAGTTGAAATGTACTTTTGAAAATGGCAACTAATATTCACAATTACAAGTTTTTGTACTGAATTACATATTATTAACAGGAAATGATAGTTGGAACCTTGAAGAACAAGTGATTTATGTTTCAGACAAAATCCAGACAAAATGATTTAGGTTGAGCCATAGCTCAGTTGGATTTGATATAGTTTATTTTGATGTTTGTAATTTTGGCTTGCTTAACAAAGGAGTTGAAGGCTTCAGTAATTGATTTATCATGTAGTGAGTAAGATGATATTTTGGGGAATTTCAACTTGTCTATTTCTGTATTACTGTGTAACTTCAAATGCTCACGTTTAGGATGGCTTGTTGAAGCATGCTTTTTACTTTTCTTCATAACTTAAAATGCTAAAATATTTGGACTTGGAGTTTTTCTTTTTCTGTTTATATTATGCTTGTAACCAAGATTGTTCGATTTTGGAAGTTACACACCCAATCCACATTAAGTATACTAATGGTAACAACCTTTATCATGTCAAATGCTTTATTTGGCTCTTCTTTCTTGAGTAGTATTCCTGTTGTATCTGATCTTTGTGTTAATTGATTGTGGTGTTGGGCCAAATTTCAGATTTCTAGACAGACTAGTCAATTCATTAGAGGAAAAGAAACATCATGAAGTCAAGTTGAAAGAGGGGTTGAAGGACTTGGCTGCTAAACGTATGGAACTGCAAAATTCTATATCTTCATCATGGTCAAAGCAAGTAAGTTCTACCTTTGTGTGCTTCCTATTCTTGAGGGGAGAGAATTTGTAGTGTTCAACTGATTTTCAAATTAGTAGGATAAACCTTCCCTTCTCTCTCTCTCTCTCTCTCCCTCTCTCTCTCTCTCTCCTCCCCCTTTGTCCCTGTTGGTTATGTTGCAATAAAAGTGACATTTGATTCCTACACTAGTTTTAACTATTACTAGATACACTTTATTCTGGTAAATAGTAACAAGTTCATAATTCTATTTTGACAACCTGGTTGTGTTAAGGGTGATCAAATTACTGTTCTAATGAGTTTTTTTGTCTCTTAATTTTTATCTAAAATGTGTATTGAGGAAAATTTAAGTTTATAATATGTGGAAAATGTGATGTCAAAACATTGCAACATGCAGATCCCAAAAATGAAAATAATAAAAAAAAAAGAATGGAAAAATCTGATAATGGTTTGTCTTCAGTCAGGAGTCTCAGGATCTACCATTTGTTCATATTTTGTGTGTTAAGTTTATTTTAAAGAAATAATCACTTTATTTTATCAACTTCCTGAGATAATTTTTGTAAAGAAAATCTGTTTCTGCTGAAAAAAGCACCATCAAACATGTAAGTTCTCTATTGGGATTTTCTTTTTGGAGTACTTAAATCTTGCATGGCAGATAGCAGTTAGCAGACGTGTTGCGGTAAGGTGAGAGTGGGCATAATTATCCACATGCAAAATAGTCTTGTAGCTTCATTGATTTACCCTTATTTTTTTATTCAGACAATTATGAGTCAGGATGAGATGTTTTTTTTTTACAAGAACAGAACAGTGTCACTATTTTCATTTTCACTGTTAGTTTTGCCTACACTAGGAGATAGAGATCAGTACATGCATATTGCTTTAGTCCTTCCATTTTCTGTGGGGACTTTTTTAAGTAACACAAATTATAACCCATCTTTCTCTCCATTCCCCTTATTCTCAATTGTTTGCTACCCAGTACCCATGCGGGCAAAAGTCTATGTTCTATATGTGTATCTGTGACAACTGAATTTTACATGTTACCCCCTCTCCCTAATCTGCCCCCTGTTCTTGTAGAAGAGACAAATTAACTCGAGTGAATTGCAGGATGCGGCTGTGGCAAAAACAAAAGAGCTGAAAAAACTATGTGAGAGTACACTTTCATTCATGTTTGATGGAAGACCAGTTAATATAATTGGAGAGATCAATGCTATTTTGACTAGTGGACTTGGAGCATGAGGAAGAGAAATTTTCTCCGATGATGATCAAGCCTTTAGGTGGATAGTGGCTGCCAAAATAACTGAAGATATATTTCTTTTAGTTATTATTTTTTACATTACCTGTTCATTTCTGACAAACAGTGCTTTGACAATGCCAAGGGTACATGTGCTGATAATTCTCAGTGAATGAAGTAACATTTGGTACTTGGTCATTCTGCTCCGTGAAAGATCTAAGATCCTGGGTCAGTGAGGACAATTTATTTAAAAAAATAAAAAATTGATAATGATCATTATCATATACGATAGTTGGATTCAAACACGAAAATAAAATGTACAAATATAAAATTTTAAGATAAATATGTGCATTTTATTAAAATAAGAGGGTGCATTTACTTATTCTCACATGTGAACTGGTAAGGAGGTTCAAATACATAAATCCAACATAGCTTCAGCCGGGTGATTTTGCTGTTGTTGTCCTCCTTGATTTTACAAGCAGAAGATACCACTGGAAGCAAATTTTTTGGCTTATTATTGGTATTATTTTTTAATTTCAAGTAAGGATATAAAGCCTAGGCAATAAGTGTATGTTTCCCACGACACGAGAGCCAAGACATCTGACCGAGTTGCTATAAGTCTAGGTGGGTGGAATTTTTTCCTGTATGCATTAATTTGGTGAGCTTTTTTCCCAATCCGCACCAATTTCCCGTCTATTTCAGTTTTGCTTTGTGGTGAGAAGTTGGGATCTGATTACCCAACTCCTCACCTTGGAATTTTTTTTAGTATTATTATAATCTTGTTTTAGAAAAAATGTTGCTATGTAATAGGAAGTCGGGATTTGATGACCCGACTTCCTTACGTTTTTTTAAATAATTTTATTATTATTATTATTATTATTATTATTATTATTATTATTATTATAAATTAAAAAATAATAATTTACAGTATGTAATAGGAAGTTGGGATTTGATTTCTTGAGTTTCATACTTTATTTTTTTAAGTATTTATAATCAATTAAATGTTATTTTTATTAAAATATTTTAACATTTTTTTCTAGTATCCCATTCAATTTGAATTTTTTTAATAATTTTATTGGTTAAATAGTCTTAAAATAAATAAATAAAAGACAAAGTGATTAAAAAAATAGATTGATTAAAAACAAAGTGAATATATAATTATGATATCTCAATTATATTATATGATGAAATTAAAACAAGGAAAAATACTAACAATTAAATAGACAAATATAATAATCGAAATATAATAAAATGACGAAACATACAAACAATAGCAATTAGAGAGACAAACATAACGAACGGTATATTAGAAAATGAAAATAACGGAACATACTAACAATAACAATTGAAACATGAAAATGATGAAACTAATTATATTTTTTGAAAGATGTTGCGCAACGAATATGTCTTCTTCCCGTAGTTGGATTATTGGTTTGTTAAAAATAGCTAAAATTTCTATTGGACAAAAACAGTTCCTATAATTTGATTATGCTAACACCTTTAATATGTCTTCATCGTTTTTTCAATTGTATTATTTCATATTCAATTAATTTTTTTTGAATATTTTGCATAGACTGACTGTCGAAAGAGCAATTGTCTGACCACTTGTGATTCGTGAATTCCATAAGGAAGAACTCCTAGAGGTGCAACTTGCTTGATTAAATCCTTGAATGTTTCGATGTTGCATCTTGAAGGAATTTCAAATCTTATTGGGTTTGTTCCAGAAAAAGAGTAACCCAAAAAATTGCCTTGTTGTGGTATCTTCCATTTGTCGTTGTAATACAACATTGCATCATGAGTAGGAGTGATGGTGGATCGAAGTAGGTTGAATATATCATCGGGTGTTTTGATGATGATACATAATAATTCTATAGGACCAACACACAGGTGTTTCTCATTGCACATTAACATTGTGCAAACATCATCATCATTTTTTAATTGTAGAGAATGAAAAAAAGATTGCTGACCTGCATCTATGGATGGTTGTCGATAGTAGATTTCATGCACAAATTGGTCATTGGTTAGTCGAATGGTGTTGTGCATTCTACTCTTTAGTGTATCGAAAGAACACTCAGTAGAAACTTGCAATGGTATTGGAGTAGGACAATGAAAATAAACATCAGTTTTGTTGTGTATGATTGATCCATTTGGAAAAATGAATGCTAATTTCGAGTTAGCAATGGTTTGAGTGCTTGTTTCTCCCAAGAATGTCATAATATGGAGATTGAATTTTGTTTGTGAAGGTATATTGTGTGGAAGTGTGTTGCTATGTTGAGGGAGTTTGATTTATTTATAGTTTGAATATTTGCCACGTTGATGTTATCAGATTATCATAAGGTTAGAATTATCTTTTTGATAAAGGTTTGTCTAGTATCCAATGTTGATTGTGACATGTCACTATTCCAATTTTGCTTTTATCTATATAGTGCATAATATTATCATTTTCGACTGTGATTTTACCCTTCTACCTAGTGTACCAGTCCATTATTGATCTCATACTTTGAATTTAAATTGTCAGTTGTCAATTCAATGTCAATTTTATAAATGTTACACGATATTTTATAAATTGTATAACATGGTCACTTAAACATTGTTTTAAGAGTCAAAAACATGTTTTATTTTTGCTACTAATTTGAGGTCCTTGTTGATGAAACTTGTAACGTCCGGCCACTTGCAGGATCAACGACTGTCCCAAGATTGCTCCAAGTCAAGCACGCTTAACTGTGGAATTCTTATGTTATGGGCTACCGAAATGTAGATGCACCTTGTTTTTATAGGTAGTACCTATTAAATCCTTTAAGTTATCCTCAACTGTACAGTCCCATACCTGCACAGCCTCTGGATCCCTCTCGTTCGGGTGTGTATTCGATTCATTCATGTACCCCTCTCGCTGGAAGCTTGCTAGGAGCCGCTCCTTGTTCGTGCCTCACTGCACCGGCGATCACTCCCCGCCCACGTCAGCGCCTGGGATGTTACAAAACTATTACATGATTTTTTTTTTATTCTTTGACGTGAAAACTATGAAACAAAATTTTCAGACATATTTTTAATCTATTGAAGATAAATTTTATAAATTGCATAACATGACTACTTAAACATTATTTTAAGGGTCAAAAACATGTTAGTTTTGCTATTAATTTAAGGTCCTTGTTAATGGAACTGTTACACGATATTTTTTTTTATTCTTTGATGTGAAAACTATGAAACAAAATTTACATACATATTTTTAATCTATTGGAGATAAATTTTATAAATTGCCTAACATGAGCACTTAATTGTTTTAAGGGTCAAAAACATGGTTTTTTTTTGTTTTTTATTTTATTTTTTGTTATTAATTTGAGGTCCTTGTTGATAAAACTGTTATACGATATATTGTTTTTGGATTCTTTGACGTGAAAACTATGAAACAAAATTTCTAAACATATTTTTAATCTATTGGAGATGAATTTTATAAATTTCCTAACAGGGCCACTTAAATATTGTTTTAAGGGTCGAAAATAATTGATTTTTTTATTTTTTGTTATTAATTTGAGGTCCTTGTTGATGAAACTGTTACACGAATTTTTTTTTTTTTAGATTCTTTGATGTGAAAATGATGAAACAAAATTTCCAAACATATTTTTAATTTGTTGGATCAATTTTACAAATTGCTTAGCATAACCACTTAAACATTGTTTTAAGGGTCGAAAAAAAAATTATTTTATTTTTTGCTATTAATTTGAGGTCCTTGTTGATGAAACTATTACACAATATATTTGTTTTTGATTCTTAGACGTAAAAAATATGAAACAAAATTTCCATACATATTTTTAATCTATTGGAGATAAATTTTATAAATTGCATAACATGGCCACTTAAACATTGCATAACATGCCATGACCACTTTAACATAATTTTGAAATCTATATTAGAAGGGTAGTTAAACAAAGTTGATCCCACTATCACAACAATTTATACTTTGATGTCCAAGACGATGACCAGTCCCACAGGGTGGAGGACATCGATTACGTCGCAAATTTCTTCTCTCATGTATCACTGTTCTCCCTCATGATGATGTTGTTGTTCTGTCTAAGGGTTTTCATTGTGAGTTGCTACAACTGAAGAACTTTGTCCTTGCTCTCCAAACGAATATGGTGCATCAAACTATTGCAAAGAAGCTAAATATGATGCCGCATAATTTGGTGTATTTAAATCGACACCAAATAAATTGGTCATCCATTTATGGTTAGTTGCATTGCTGATTGGCGAGTCTGGCCAAAAGTTTGATGAACAGGTGATGGAGTAACATTTCTCTCATTTCAGATAGGCACCATTCAATTATAAGTGCCTACAATAACGCAACTAACTTATGGGTTAGAGACACATCCCATTTCTTCTGCCTGTGCCACATTGCATAAAATTTCCTTCACGGTAACCCTAACTGCAAACATTTGAAGAAACCACTCATGCGAGCTGGTGAGAATATTTAATATTTTTTCCACTAAAATATATTTCAATTAAAATTTCATTACATATTAAATTTATTGAATATTTACAGGATACACATACACGGAGAAAATGCACTGGCAACATCTTGGGGATACCCTTGCGAATAAACCAAGTATAGCTGAATGACTTGATAAGTTACCCAAAAAATATTGGGTACAATGCTTTGACGAGGGAAAACGTTGGAGATGTATGACCACAATTTTGTCTGAGTCGGTTAATTCCATGTTCAAAAGCACAAGAGATATTTGACAATGTCATCGTTGGTTGAGGAGACGTACCTCAAGACCGCAAAGCTTTTTGCAATTAGAGGCTGACAAACCCAAGCAATGATCAACTCCTCGTAGTATTACGAAGTGTTCTCTGAGGCAATGAATAACAATCAGCTGGAATCAAATATGTACATAGTTAACAAATTTGACAGACACAATCACACATTTATTGTAATAGAGACCCAAGCCCCACTTGAAACACCTAGACCACCTGAAAGGTTTAGGGTCATGTTACAATCCCAAAATTGTGATTGTGGTGAATATCAGGCTAAACACTTATCGTGTTCTCATGTCATGGCTGCCTGTAAATCTATCAATGTCAAACACATGAACTATGTGTCGCCGCTATTTACTTTGCAGAACATATTGCACATCTACGACAATTCCTTTGCTTTATTGCCACACAAATTAATGTGACAATAATATGAAGGAGATTTGTGAGGTCCTGATCCAAGGAAAATGAGGAGTGCAAAGGGTCATCCAACATGGAACAAGATACCATAAAAAAATGTGGAATCTACCGACAACAAGGACATAACAGAAAAAATTGTCCTAACATACCTTGATCTTCAATTTTTTCTTAGACAAATATTATTCTTTTTGTATTTTATTTATGATGTCATGTATTATGTATAAATAAAATATTAAATAAAAAACTAGTACAAATTTCATTATTCAAACAAATTACTTTTAAAAATAAAAAATAAAAAATATATATTTTTTTAAAAAATAATATTTTTATTTTAAAAAAATAACGTATGGAATCAAATCCCGACTTCCTATTGCATACTATAATTTTTTTAAAATTTATAATAATAATAATAAATATTTTTATTTAAAAATGTACGGAAGTTGGGTCATCAAATCCTGACTTCCTACTGCATAGCAACATTTTTTTCTAAAAAAATTATAATAATACTAAAAAAAGAAAAAAAAAATTCAAGGTGAGAAGTTGGGTATTCAGATCCCAACTTCTCACCACAAAGCAAAACTCATGTACATTGGAAAATAAACGTGAAACTGATACAAATTGGGAAAAAAGCTCACCAAACTAGTGCATATAAGATAAAAATTCCTCTAGGTGTCCTCTAAAAAGTTTAAATAATGTTACAAAACATCATATTCACTATTATCAAAAAATGAATAATGTTGCACAATATCAGTTCATGCTGAGCCATGTCATTGAATGTGGTATATATATAACGACTACGTTTCTTATTAGTATTTAATTGATTACGCTTGTTAATTTTACAGAAATTTTTTTTACGTAATTTTGTTTACGTAAAATTAATTATACGTAATAATTTATTTTTCTAACGCGTTCGCAAAATTGTCAAAACATATGGTTCAAATATAATTTAAGATACAGTCCGAATAAAACACAGTCCCAAATAGTCTGTTTAAACATAAAATACATACAGCATAACATAGTATCAAATACAGACAAACAGAAAATCACAAATAAAACATACAGTCATCCAACAACACACAGAATATCCAGCTTCTTTCCTTAATGCTTTCCTCAGCTCACTGTTCTTCTGCTCACCCAAATAAATTGGGGTCATCACAGGTGTCAAACCACAGACACAGCTCGGGTAAGTATTTAATAAAGATGATTAGATAATTGACAGAAACAAAATTAGATAAATAATCAGAATAGAATAATAATTGTAAAACAAATATATGATGAATGATGCATGCTTTCTTTATTAAATGATGCATGACTGAGATCTCAGAGTCCTATTAAAAGGTACCAGAATCAATATAGTTTCACCCACTCTAGTGAAACCTCCCTCCACTCTGAGGGTTACAGTCAAAGAGTTTCACCCACTCTAGTGAAACCTCCCTCCACTCTGAGGGGTCAAAGGGTACCATAACAGTTTCACCCACTTTAGTGAAACCTCCCTCCATTCTGAGGGTTCAAGTACAAATGATGCATGGATTTGTTTTATTTTTTGATTACTTTGTTTCTCAATTTCTCATAAGTTTGGTGCCAAAATCTTTATTTGCTCATCATAATTGATTCAATATTCAAGGCATAAGTGTACCATAATTTTTTCGTAAGGAAAGTCATCTTGATAAGATACACCATAATATAAGTTTTAATCATATATCCAAGACCTATTTTCTTGATAAAATAAATCATAGAAACTTTATTATAGCTCAACATTAGGTGAGTAATAGAATAATATACAGCACCTTAGTTACAACACCACAACATACAGCAACAACATACACCAATCATCAAGGTGCAAGATTA
>PYAF01006315.1:251933-265426 GCA_007407185.1 Glycine tomentella
TCAAAATGAGAGCCAACAAGCTCCAGTCATCTAGACCTAGGGTTGTCTTCACACTATCCCAGCTCAGGCCTCTTGCCTTGGGATTTCTCAGACACTCCTGTCTCTGTTCCTGCAACATGAGCCCCAAAACAGGGGTGAGATAATCATCTCAGTAAACTCAGGGTTCTCAGAGGTTTCCCTCCCCCTGGTTCACTTCCCAGCAAATCAAACATTCATATATATATATATATATATCACATAATAGAATATAAATCAAATCAAGTAACATCATCATTTAAACAGCCATCACGGCTCACAGAAATACGCTGTATGCACATAGCAGCCTCAACAACATATAGTGCCTGGATAGGATCATCCACTGAAGGGCACATCTATCCAGGACTTCACACCGAGTACCTGAATAGGATCATCCACTTAAGGGCACATCTATCCAGGACCCATGCCTGAGTAGGATCATCTACTGAAAGGCACATATACTCAGGACTTTCCACCCAATACCTGAATAGGATCATCTACTTAAAGGCACATCTATTCAGGGTTTACATGGACGCCTATGGATTATCCCAAGGAAGATCATCCACCGAGTGGGAACATTCCCAATGGGGTCCATAGTACCTCATACTATTGGCCAGTAGATTTCAAGCAATCACATCACAATCAGCATATAGCATAATCCATGCAATAATACACTACACTAGTGTAATCAACATCATCATCATAAGCAACATAACTTACACTATCTCAGTGTAATCAAATCACACACACCTTATCTCAGGGTTGAGCTAGCACTCAATTGCCAGCAACATCAAACCATCTCATCAGAATTCAATACACATTCAGTATCACGACATCATAGAATATCAGAATACAAGCCATATCAAGCAATCACCCATGTTGGGTGCAGTGAAACACAAGTAGGGAAACAATCCCTGAAAACACTGAGCTTACCTGGTCTCAACTCAAAATCAGCTCCCCTAGTCTCGTGGTGATCTCTACCAGCGATATGCACTTCACGCCCTACAATAGGCATGAAATAAACCATCAGGAACGGTATTTGACCGTTATATGGAAGGAAACACCTTTCCATTCATAATCAATTCAAAATCTTCTAACTTAAGGTTTACCTTAGCCCAGCTTCTACTAGGCCATACATTGACCCTCAATGGGCTGCCTCAGTCTCACCAAGGCCTCAGAGTTTCTTTAGAACTTTGTACAGCTCAATTCAAAGTTGTACTAGAATCAAGAACCCACATTGGTTCAACTCAGCCAAAACACATATATAATCACGTTTTCACCGATTATTTGGCCTTATGAATAACTTTTGTAAAGGTACTTAAGTTAATTCAGGCCATAACATTGCTCATTCACACACACTTCTCCCTTCCTAAGGCCAAACTCAAACTTCATCACAATTTCAGTTTCAACATGCCATATGGCTCAGAACAACCTCTTGACTACATCTCCCTAAAGAACCTAAGCCTAATTCCAGCCCTATCAACATATGGTTACTATTCAACCAATCCCCATTTCACAAATTAACCGGTTAAAATGTGAGTTTCTTACCTCAGATCAATAAAGGAAAGTTGGAGAAGTCTCTCTCCTCGCTCTGGGGTCCTGAAACCAGCATCTTTCCCTTCCGAAGTTCACCCTCTGAGGAAACTCTAGGGAATGGGAGTTTGCTCACAATTCTCACAACCAAGGCTGGATTTTGGCTCTCAACTGCCTCTAATCAGGTTTAAAAGGAATTATGAGATGTTTTGGTGGTTTGTGATGAAGGTATGAAGCTTCTATGGCTCATCAATGGTGGTCTAGGCTCAGGGAGGAAGAAGAACAATGTTTTTGGGCCAAAATTTCGTAATATGGCCTTTAAATACAGGGTCTGCCGACCTTCTCGCGCCAAATTAGCGCAAGAAGTATCTCCAAACTATTTTTGGGCACTTAACATGTCATCTAAATCACACTTTCCTTTGTTGAGTTTTTCCAAGATGTCAATCAACTCTTCGTTCTTTGAAACAATTTGCAAATATTTCTCTTCTTGATTGGTTCTATATTCATCAAAAACTTTTTGAAGCATATCATACTTGTCACTAGATGTGGAGGAAGAGGTACAAACACATCCACTTGATTTAGCTTGAAGTTAGTTTCTCATTTTCTTCCTTCAAGTTACAAATTTCATTTTCCAAATTCATTCTTTTAGCAAGATGTTCCTCAATACTCTTTTTAAGCTTGCTATTTGATTTAGCCAGCTTTTTGGCCTCTTTGTTCATTTCTTGAAAAGCCAAAATAGCTTGATCTAGTTAAGATGTTACCTCTTCATCTTCATCTAGAAGATCATCATTTTCTTCATTGACAATTGAGGTGAGGCACATGTTGGCTTCTTCTAATTCAGTAGAGGATTAAGAGGTTAAAGATTCATTGTCTTCCCATGCAATGTATGCTCTTCTTGCTTTAGCTTCCTTCTTTCCTTTGCTATCTTGTTGCTGTTTCTTCAAGTAGATTGAGCATTCTGATTTTATGTGGTCAGGTTTGCCACACTCAAAGCAAGTAAAATTGTTGTCACTCTTTTTATTGTTGCTTGAGCTGTTGTTGATGGAATTGTTCTTGTTATTTCTTGTAAATCTTTTGCCCTTGTTCTTCTTTAGAAATCTGCTGAACTTCTTTACAATCAAGTTCATGCTTTCATCTTCTTCTTCGTCACTAGAGTTTTCATCCTTCTCTACTTTGGGTGCTGCAGTTTTCAGTGCTATTCCTTTGCTTTTTCTTTCTGCATCTTCACCAAAAGTTAGTTGAGACAATTCAAACTCATATTCAAGTAACTTACCAAAGAGGGCAGCCATGGTCATTTTTGAAAGGTCTTTGGATTCCTTGATGGCTGTCACTTTTGGTTGCCAAGCTCTAGTGAGGCATTTTAGAATCTTAATGTTCAATTCTTCAGCATCAAATGTTTTTCCAAGACCCAAGAGAAGATTCACTATATGTGTGAACCTTGTTTGGAGCTGAGAAATGCTTTCATTTTGATTCATCTCGAACATTTCATATTCATGAATCAAAGAGTGCTTCCTTGATCTCCTTACTTCCTCAGTTCCTTCATGGGTGATCTCAAGCATCTCCCACATCTCTTTGACACTTGTATATCTAACTGTTCTGAAAAATTCATCAGAGGAAAGAGCAGAAGTTATCATGTTCTTAGCTTTGAAATCATATTGAACAAGTCTTTTCTCATCATCATTCATCTCATCCCATTCTTTGGGAATCATGTTATTCTCTACCACTTTGATGAGCACCGTAGGACCCTTTTCTATGACATTCCATGCTCCTGGATCATTGGATTGGATAAAGATCTTCATTCTATTTTTCCAAAAACTGAAATGCTCCCCCTCAAACAAAGGAGGTCTGTTCAAAGATGCACCTTCCTTGAAGGATATTTGTGAAGTATTCATTTTGTAAAAAATGATCTTGAATATCTTACAAGACCCAGCTCTTGATGCCAATTGTAAAATATAGGAACACTTCACACTTAACCAAGAGGGGGGGGGGTGAATTGGTTAGGCTTGGTAAATTTAAAAATTTATTGATCAAAATCAGAGTTTTTCCCTTTGTGGATCTTTATCACATTAGAAACCAAGAACTTTTATCCAAAGATGAACCCAAAAGATGTAATGCTTCAAGAACCAAGAAGTAAATCAGAATTCACAAAGAAGATAATCAAATATGCAGAAAAATAAAGAACACACAACAATTATACTGGTTCACTTCAAACACTATGAAGCTACATCCAGTTTTCTTTTACTCAACACTAGAGCAGAGTTCCACTATTGTAAATTTTAGTTCTTACGAGATTATTACAAGTCTCTCTTTATCAACCCTAGATAAAGTTCAGAGATCTAAAACCCTATTAGATTCTTAGAGACCAAATCCAGCTGAGAACACTACCCAGCAACACTTAGAGAAACACTATCTCTAAAATACAAGCAAGAACCCCACTTTCAATAGAAAATCAAATACAAGATTCAACAGAGAATTGCAAACACAAAGAGTAAGGAAAGAAAGCACCTGATGATCCAAAAGATAATATGCATAAGAATGAATATACCAGGTTGAATGCAAGCACTAAATTCAGAACAAGCCTTTCCTTAAACTTTGACAATAAAATCTTGCTTCACTCAATCATAAAGACCCATATTGGTTTTGATGGAAGCAAGAACTTAAGAACCCAGAAAAATCACTTTGTGAAAGCTTAGAATGCCTTTAGAATGCTCAGAATTTGAAAAACTCAAGTTGTGAAATAAGCTGAGCAAGGATTCAATTTATAGAAAGATTTGTAACCGCCTGTAATCGATTAAATGCGCTCCTATAATCGATTATTTTGCATATGTAATCGATTACACATGCTCCTGTAATCGATTAAAGTGTTCATAAATATTCTGGGCAGCATTAACGAGCAATTTAATCGATTATCCCGACGTGTAATCGATTACTTCAGGCACTATGTAAAATGAGTTTGTACTAAGTAATCGATTACAATAATTGGTAATCGATTATACCAGGCATTCTGTAAAACATGTTTGTACTATGTAATCGATTACAATGAATGGTAATCGATTAAGACAGGCATCATGCAAAACATGTAATGAACTAAGTAATCGATTACAATAAATGGTAATCGATTATACCAGCGTGGTGCTATTTTCTGCATGAGTAATGTAATCGATTACGACTTAGTAGTAATCGATTAAAAAGGTCATAAAGGCAAATTATTTCCATTCTAAGTTAAAATAATCGATTAATCCGATAGTGTAATCGATTAAACTGTTCTTGATAATTTTCTAGAAAGCTTCAAGAACAAAATAATTGATTTTTTGCTTGTTTTAATCGATTAAATCAGTGCAATGCTATTTTTCCAAAAACACTTAGCTTATTTCATGATTCAAAACAATTACTTAATGCCTTTGTTATTTAAACCTAAATGCTTATGAATGGTATGAATGCAATGACTTGAATCATCAGAAACTTCCTTCCTTTCACATTTAATCACAAGCTTTTCTTCAAATCTTCAAACATGTTGAAAGCCCAAAACATTTCCAATTCTTCAATTTCTTTTCATGCTTCAAGTAACTCCCCCTCAAATTAACAGACTGAAGCTGAACAAAAGGCTACACAATATGATTTTAAAGCCAAAAATATGATCACCTCTGCACTTTCCTCTGATGAATTTTTCAGGACAGTGAGATGTAATAGTGCAAAAGAAACGTGGGAGATGCTGGAAATTACTCATGAAGGAATTGAAGAAGTTAGGAGATCAAGGAAGCATGCTTTGATCCATGAGTATGAGATGTTCAAGTTGAACACCAATGAAAGCATTTCTCAATTGCAGAGAAGATTCACTCATATTGTCAACCATCTATTGGGTCTTGGGAAGATCTTTGATACTGAAGAATTAAACATCAAGATCTTGAAGTGTTTAACAAGACCTTGGCAACCAAAGGTGACAACAACCAAGGAATCTAAGGATCTATCAAAGATGTCCATGGCTGCACTGTTCGGTAAGCTACTTGAATATGAGCTTGAAATGTCTCAACTAACATGTATTGAAGATGCAGAAAAGAAAAACATAAGCATTGCATTGAAAGCTGCAACTTCAAAAGCTGAAAAAAGGAGGAAACAAGTGATGAGGATGAAGAGGACAGCATGAACTTAGTTGTCAGAAAGTTCAGCAAGTTCTTAAGGAAAAACAAGAACAAAAGGTTCACTAAAGCCAGCAAGAACAACAACAACATCAACAAGAAGATTGACAACAACTTTACATGCTTTGAATGTGGTAAACCTGGCCACATCAAATCTGAATGTTTAATCTACTTGAAAAAACAACAAGGAGAGAACAAGATGAGGAAGGAAGGGAAAGCTAAAAGAGCCTACATAGCTTGGGAAGATAATGAGTCAACTACCTCAGAATCTTCAACTGAAAATGAAGAAGCCAACATGTGTCTCACCTCCACTATCAATGAAAATGATGATGATCTATCAAGTGATGGAGATGAGGTAAATTCTGAACTTGAAAAAGATATTAGTTCTTTCCAAGAACTGCATGAGGAAGCCCAAAAGCTTGCAGAATCCAATAACAAGATCAGAGGAAATCTTAGATGGCATGTTGCAAAAATAACCGAATTGCAAACTGAGATTTGCAACTTGAAAGAAGAAAATTAAAAACTTGTTTCAAGTTACAATTTGAATGGATGTGTGTGTGCCTCTTCCTCTACAAATGTTGACAAGTATAACTTGCTTCAAAAAGATTTTGATGATTACAAAAAGAGTCAAGGAGAAAAGTATATGTTACTTTTATCCAAAAATAGTGATTTAATTGATCTCTTGAGAAAGCTTTACAAAGGAAAATGCAACTTGGCTGAAATGTTGAGTGTGCAAAAGTATGCTGCAGATACTTCTGGTTTGGGGTACAAACAAGGCTCAAAATCATTTGGAAAAACTGTATTTGTGCCTTCCAAACAGAAGAATCAAAAGTGGTATAAAAATTCAAGGACCAATCAAAATGCAGCTTTTAGAAAAACATTAAAATCTGTCATATGCAACTATTGTTTGGAAAAGGGACACACATCATACAAATGCTATGTTAGGAGATTCTATGTGCCAAATGGAGATTGCATTTGGATTCCAAAGAAAAAGAAAAATGCTAACCCCTATGGACCCAACCTTAATTGGGTACCTTCCTTTGTAAATTGATTTGATTTTTGCAGGTATGTCTAAGAGCTAGATCCTCAACATGGTACCTTGACAATGGATACTCTAGACATTTGACTGGAGACATGTCCATGCTTACAAACTTAACACTTAAAGATGGAGGATATGTCACTTATGGGGATAATAATAAAGGCAAGATCATTGAAGAAGGCAACATTGGAGACATCTTCAAAACTAAGATCAAGAATGTTCTTTATATAGAAGGTTTGAAGCATAATCTCTTAAGCATAAGCCAACTTTGTTACAAAGGATTTAAAGTCACCTTCAATGAAAATTGCTGCATGATTTGTGATGGGAAAAATGGTGAAGTAATTCATATAGGTAAAAGGAAAGGTAACATTTACTTGCTTTCAATTGATCATGCATTCTTCCACAACACTTCTTGTCTTATAAGCAAGATTGATGAATCTTGGCTATGGCATAGAAGGGCTAGTCACATAAACATGCACCACATAAACAAGCTTATTAGAAAATATTTAGAAATTGGGTTACCCAAACTCAAGTTTGAGAAGGACAAACTTTGTGATGCTTGTCAAAAGGGAAAACAAACTAAAAACTCTTTTCAAAGTAAAAACATTGTTTCCACCTCTAGAACACTTGAATTACTGCACATTGACTTGTTTGGTCCTTCTAGAACAATGAGTTTAGGTGGTAATTATTATGGGCTTGTGATTGTAGATGATTACTCTAGATTCACTTGGACTCTATTTTTGAAATCCAAAAGTGATGCTTTCCTTGCATTTAGAAAAATGGCTAAGCTTGCACAAAATGAAAAAGGTAGCAAAATTATCTCAATAAGAAGTGATCATGGTGGTGAATTCCAAAATGAACATTTTGAAAAATTCTGCGAAGAAAATGGAATTAATCACAATTTTTCAACTCCAAGAACACCCCAACAAAATGATGTTGTGGAGAGGAAAAACAAATCTCTTGAAGAAGGAGCAAGAACACTTCTTAATGAGATAAATTTGCCTAAATATTTTTGGGCTGATGCTGTAAGTACAATATGCTACACTTTGAATAGATTACTTATAAGGCCTATTTTAAAGAAAACCTCTTATGAGCTATACAAAGGTAGAAAACCCAAGATTTCTCACTTGAGAGTTTTTGGCTACAAGTGTTTTTGTATTAAACACTGGGAAAGAATCAATTGGAAAATTTGATGCTAAGGCCGATGAAGCAATTTTCCTTGGATATTCATTACATAGTAAAGCTTATAGAGTATTCAATAAAAGAACAATGTGCATAATTTGTACATGTAATTTGTGATGAGTCTAATCCCTCTAAAGAGGAAAAGAAGTGTGATGTAGATGTAGGCCCAATGGAAGAATTCATTCAACTAGATGATTCCTTAACTAAAGAAAAAGAAGAACCAAGTGCTGAAGTAAAACCATCAACCCCTGTTCAAGTGCCTAAAGATTGGAGAACAACAAGAGACCTATCACTTGACAACATCATAGGTGAAGTTTCAAAGGGAGTATCTACTAGATCTTCATTAAGAAACCTATGTTGTAATATGGCTTTTGTTTCTCAAATTGAACCTAAGAATATTGATCAAGCCTTGAACGATGAACATTGGATGCATGCCATGCATGATGAGTTAAATCAGTTTAAGAGAAATGAAGTTTGGGAACTTGTTCCTAGATCATCCTCTCTTAAACCCATTGGTACAAAATGGGTTTTTAGAATTAAACTTGATGAAAGTGGAATCATAGTCAGAAATAAAGCTAGATTGGTTGCTAAAGGTTACAACCAACAAGAAGGCATAGACTATGAAGAAACTTATGCTCCAGTTGCAAGATTGGAAGCAATCAGATTATTGCTTGCATATGCATGTCTCATGGATTTCAAACTTTTTCAAATGGATGTTAAAAGTGCCTTTTTAAATGGATACATTGAGGAGGATATATACATTGAACAACCTCCTGGTTTTACTAATTTTAAACATCCTAACCATGTTTTTAAACTGAAAAAGGCCCTCTATGGCTTGAAACAAGCTCCTAGATCATGGTATGAAAGACTAAGCAAATTTCTGCTTGAACAATCTTTCACAAAGGGCCATGTTGACAAAACCTTGTTCATTAAAAGGCATGACAATGATATCTTATTGGTTCAAGTTTATGTTGATGACATAATTTTTGGTTCTACTAATCATTTGCTATGTAAGGAATTTTCCTTAGCTATGCAGAAAGAATTTGAAATGTCAATGATGGGAGAATTAACATTCTTTCTTGGACTTCAAGTGAAGCAAATGAAGAATGGAACATTTCTCAATTAATCCAAATATTGCCTTGAAGTTATTAAGAAGTTTGAAATGGAGAAAAGTAAGGATGCTGCAACTCCAATGGCCACATCAACATATCTTGATTAAGATGAAAATGGAAAGAAGGTTAATGAGTCTAAGTTCAGAGGAATGATTGGATCTTTGCTATACTTGACAGCTAGTAGACCTGATATAATGCTAAGTGTTTGCTTGTGTGCAAGATATCAAGCAAATTCCAAAGAGTCTCATCTTACAGCAGTCAAGAGGATCCTCAAATATCTCAAAGCTACACCAAAAGTTGGTCTTTGGTATCCCAAAGGTGCTTCACTTAATATTGTTGGATATTTTGATTCTGACTTTGCAGGTTGCAAGTTAGATAGAAAAAGTACAAGTGGCACTTGTTATCTTCTAGGAAGTTCATTGATCTCATGGCATTGCAAAAAACAATCTTGTGTTGCTTTGTCAACTGCTGAAGCTGAATATATCTCAGCTGGAAGTTGCTGTGCACAAAGCCTATGGTTGAAGCAACAAATGCAAGATTTTGGAGTTGAACTGAATGAAATACCTCTTCTATGTGACAACACAAGTGCTATTAACATATCAAAGAATCCAATAATGCATTCAAGGACCAAGCACATTGAGATAAGGCATCATTTCCTCATAGATCATGTTCAGAAAGGTAATATCAAAGTTGAGTTCATCGATACCCATAACCAACTAGCTGATATATTTACTAAACCATTGGCTAGAGATAGATTTTATGCACTTAGAAACATGCTAGGTATTCTTGATGAATCCAATATATGCTAGCCTGTTTAAAGTGTGCCTTTTCATGTTAAATTGAACTTCATTGCTGCCTTCATCACTAAACAACCAAAAATTCGTATTGATCTGCTACATGCTCTGTTTTTTGATAAACTTGCTGTAATAATCGATTACACCACGGGTTAATCGATTAAATTCATTAAAATTCACCTTATTTGTGCTAAATAAGCTTAAGTAATCGATTACAGCAATCTTGTAATCGATTATTCTTTGTTTCAAAGAAATGATTCTTTCCTGGAATAATCGATTATGTATCGAGATAATTGATTACTATGAACAAAACGTATTTTCCAGTTTAAATGTTTCACTGGAGTAATTGATTACGACCAATTAGTAATCGATTACATAAGTGGTTAAGATTTTAGATTCTCCTGGAGTAATCTGATACTTGATTAAAATCCCAAATAATGATATAATCGATTACATTAGCATATAATTGATTACAAGTCATCTTCTACCTCTGATTGGTTGGCAAATAATCGATTACCATACGGGATAATCGATTACCATGTGTAATTTTAGTGTTCAAAATATGCAAAATAATCGATTACCATTAGTAAATAATCGATTAATTTGTCTGTTGTGCGTTTTCTGACAGTTTTTCTCTGAAAAAGTAACTGCCCAATCAAATCCAAAGGAAATCCAAGGCCACTGAAGTGCCTTAACTATCACCAACAGCTATTTTTTCAAAAATATGAACGTTAAGAGCATCAATCAAGCCTATAAATAGTGCCTTGCATCAACAAAAAATCTGCACCTTAGTCTCTTCTCTTTCTGATATTTATGAGTTTTTATGAGTTTTTCCTGTGTCTAAACCTCTCTAAAAACATGTCTAACCCTACACCTAAGCGTGCTAGATCCTCAAAGAGGAAAGTAGGAGAATCATAATCCAATCCTCCTCCTCCACCCCCAAATAGGTTGAACTTATGGTTTTCCACTGAGTCTGATAAAATGAACTATTTACAGTTCAATGCCACAAAGCCTGTAGCCTCACCCAAATATCTAAACCTGAATTGGTTTATAAGGGAAGGATTCCAATTCCCTGCATACCTAGAGGCCCAAGGTCTTAGGAGATTTCTAGAAATGAAGGGTACTTTTTACCCTGATTTGGTGAAGGTATTTTATACCTGTGCCAAAGGGTCTATGAATGGGACCATGATCACCAAGGTTAAGGGTGTTACAATGGAAATCACCCATAAAGTTTGGGAGACAGTTGCTGGGGTTTTATGTGAGGGGGCTAGGAAATTTGATGAAGACCTTGAGGGGTACAACAAATTGGATACCTATAGGGAGATGTTGCATGACCCCCATATGCAACTTAAAGATAGGCTGGGTACTGGACCTATGAACCCTGAGGATAGGCTACTCCACTATATTATCACCTATGTAATAACCCCTAGGGCCACTAATCAAGCCCAAGCCACAGATGAAGATCTGCAATTGGTGTATGGTCTAAAGAACTCTATACCCATGAATTGGGTTCTTATCTTTGAAGAAATCATGCTCAAATCCAAGAGGCTAGTCAATTACCCTTTCCCATATCCTGTCTTAGTTTCAAGGTTTATTGACCACTTCAACATTGATGTGGAAAATGAGGTTGTGGACCATACCAATTCCAGCAACAGCCTCATAAAGGAAAAACACCTTACAAAAATGGGAATGTAGAAGACTCCATAAGGCTGAGTTATGGTTGGACAACCACAAAAGGCTCCTCCTCCTACTGCTGTTGATGGTGATCAAGTAGCAGATTCTGAAGATGAAGCAAGGGATCCACAACAGCCCTTGTATTCTCAATTTGAAGCCCTTATGCTGCAGAAAATGGACAACTTGATTCAGATGCAACAAGACTTTAATGCTGAAACTAATGAAGCCTTAGGAGAAATTAGGGATAGGCTAGATACAATAGAGGCAAATATAACAGATAATGCATCTGCAGAATTCTAGGCCTTTGTTTTTTTTTTTTTTAAGTTTTTATGCTTTGTTTTTTATGTTGTTAACTTTGTGTTTCAATTTTACTTTGTATTGGCTCCCAATAGTTATATAACATTTCCATTATGTTTCCATTTCAATTATTCACTGTGCCCTTTATGTTTTTGACTTTAACAAGCCAAATAGGGGGAGAAATGATTGATTGTTGAATGCTCTGCATACTACTCTGTTTGCCCTTGTTTTTTGTTTCAAATTTTGCCCAAAATCTGACTTGAATGGATTATTGAATTTAGGGGGAGCCGAGTGTTTAAAATGAAACAATTATACCCAGGATACATGTGAATGATGATTAACAGGAATCAGATGCTTTAAAACTCGATCTTTGTATAGAAAGTGTAAAAGTTTCAGGTCTGAAAATTCAAAGTCTTCCATGGACAATTTCTTTTATAAAAGCTTCAAGTTCAACAATTGGTCAATCAAGAATTTGGCATGTTTAAAGCCAAAAAGGGGGAGATTGTTGATTACAGGGGGAGCTTCATGAAGATTGAAAGACCTTGATACAAGATTTGTTTTGAGCTTCAAACATGCTTGAAGACTTGGAATTTTATGTAAAAGGAAAGCAATCTGATTGATCCATGTATTCATTCATTCATTGATTTAACTAACTATTTTTCATGAAAATTAAACTAAGCTTTTAACATTTAACTAAGGTTTTAATTTGAATCAAAGGTTTTTGGAAAAATGGTTTTCATACTGATTTAATCGATTACACTAAAGATATAATCGATCATTTTGTTCTTAGTTCTTTCTGGAAAACCTTTCAAGAACAATGTAATCGATTACCTATCGGAATAATCAATTATTTGACCTTTGTTTTCAAATAAACTACTTTGATGAACACTTTAATCAATTACCAAATATAGTAATCGATTACATTGCTATACATGATTTCAAGCAGTGCTGGAAGAATCGATTACCAAGGAACAATAATCGATTACATAGACTAAACTGAAAAAGCCATCTTCCTGTCTTAATCGATTACCAAATTCAGTAATCGATTACATCATATGTAAATGTATATAAGATTTGATGCATTAATCAATTACCAAATATAGTAATTGATTACTCAGTTCATTCTATTTTATAAAGCTTCCTGGTGTAACACCCTGGACGTCTCCGGTATGTTATCATCCATGATACTCATATCATGCTATCAGCGCTAAATATATGCGGTGCAGAAGCGATAGAATCGTTTTTCTTGATTACATTATGCATGGAATATAAAAACCACATAACAAAGAACATAAAACAACACTTGATTATTTAAAAAGGCAGATACATAAAACCACACAAAGAAAGTCAGGAGGAAACATACTTTATACAACAACATCAACTGTACATATACAGGCTCAAAACAAGACCACAGCTGGGTCATACATCATAATATGTACAGAAAATGGGTATACACATACCCTACAACTACACAGAGATCTGAAACCAGCTTCAACTCTTGAAGCTCTGCTTTGGTCTCCTACTGCAGCCTCCCATCCAGCCTATCAGGTACACTAGGGCCTCCTGCCCTGAGGTCGCTCCTCTCCTCAAGAAGCACCTGAAAACCACAAACCCCACACAGGGTGAGACAAACGTCTCAGTAAACTCAGGGTTCTGGAAATCCTCCCTAACCCTGGGTCACCACCAAGCATGAACAAAACATATAAACAGA
>PYAF01006315.1:270343-281160 GCA_007407185.1 Glycine tomentella
TATATTCATATATAATCATATATCACCCATTCGGGTGGCAAACCAGAAATAAGGGGAAAGCCCCAGAACAATGAGCTTACCTGGCTAGCCGTGCCTCACAGCTCTAGCCTCCACTGATGGTCTGCTTCTCTGACACCCACGGTGTCAAGCCCTACCAAGGCATACAAGCACACATCACAGACCATTCAAGCATATAATCGTGCATAAGCTCATCAAGCAGACACCCGCTGCCTCAGAGAAGGAAACCTCAGTCCCTTCTATCACCCAGGTCATCTACCTAAGGTTCATCAGGCTTATACTCTACAAGTCTTTCCATAGACCCTTAGTGGTCTATCTCAGATCCATCAATGGCCTCAGAGTCATCCTAGACTCAACACAAGCCAACAACAGTGAGCTCAAAAGCTCTAAAGACCTAGGTCCTCTGGGTTTCTCAGGGCTTGAATGGTTCACATCACAGGACACCGTTACCATGGCCCTCTCAGGCATGACAAGCCCATCAGTAAGGCTCTGGCATGTCTCATATCAAGTGACTTAGTCCAAGTCACACATGCCCTCACCTAGAGCCAAAACCAACAATCACCAAAACACAAACTGAAAGCTAATCCTTCCTCCTCTCATCATTCTAAACACATCTCCCAACTGGACCCAGAGCTAATTCTAGCCCTATCACAGATGGGTCACTATTTACAGGAAACCCCCAAATCCAAAATCAATCGGAGAAACTCGAGTTTCTTACCTCAGAACTGATGAGGAAGGCCTTTGGGCTGCTCTCCCGAGCCCTGGTGCCGTTGAACCACTGCCGTTCCTCGCCAAACTCGAGCCTTCATCCACCTCTCTTGAGGTTCCTCAATATGGAGGTTTTGGTGAAAGGGAGGAAGGGTTCTCGCTCTCACTTGGTTTCTAGGAGGATTAAAGGGTTCAGGAAGCGTTTGGGGTCATCAAGCAAGGTCATGGGAGCTTGGGGAGCTCTCCCATGGCTGCTGGAGTCCAGAGGAAGAAGAAAACCATTTCTTCTCCTCCCAAAACGCGACCCCCCTTTAAATATAGTCTGCACCGACCTTCCCGCGCGATCCGCGCCAGCTGCAGACACTGTGGCGCCATCAGCGCCACCCTGGCGCTCTCAGCGCCAGCTTCCAGAAACTGTGGCGCTACCAGCGCCACACCTGGCGCCACTCGCGCCAGCTGGGATTTCTGGCGCCCCTGGCGTGCCCTTCCAGAGATACTGGCGCTATCAGCGCCGGCCTGGCGCCCTTGGCGCCACCTTCCAGTGGGTCTGGCACGATCAGCGCCAGCCCTGGCGCTATTAGTGCCGCACCCTCCACAGGGTTTTCTTCTGAAGGATCCCATCGCTATCAGCGCGGGATCTGGCGCCACCCGCGCCACAGTGAGGGTCTTTACACCTGGTTTAATCGATTACTAGAATCCGTAATCGATTACATAGTGTATTTTTACATTTTGAAGCTTCTTGTCTTAATCGATTACAAGACAAAATAATCGATTATTTTGTTCGTTGCTCATCTCCAGAAATTGTGTTGAACACTTTAATCGATTACCAGATTGATTTAATCCATTACATGAGTGAAATAATAGATTATATGGCTCGTTTAATCGATTATTGATAGTTACAAAAGTTTGTTATAAATAAAGCCTTGGCTCAGCTTGTTTTGTAACTTGATCAATTCGTATTCTGAGCCTACACAAGCTTTCTAAACACGTTCTAAGTGATTTTTCTGGGTTCTATGAGTTCTTGCTTTCACTAAAACATTCATGGGTTTTTGAGTGATTCTTTAAAGCAAGAAGTTTCTTTCAAAGGTTAAGGAAGAAGATGTTCTGAGATTATTTTTGTCTTTCAACCTGAATTGTTCATTCATGTGCATGTCATTCACTAGATCATCAGGTTGTTTCTTTCCTTAACTCATTGGTTTCAATTTTGTTTATAAATTTTGTTGTTTTTGGCTATTGTAATTGATTTCTTAAAGCTTGGGACTAGAGAAGGGTTCTCTAGCTTAAAGATCAGAGTAGTGTTCTCTGGATCTTTCTCCTTAGAAGTCTAATAGGGTTTTGGATTTCTATTCTTTATCTAGGGTTGATAAAGGGGAGGTTCTTGTAAAAGCTTGTAAGAATATTTTTATAATAGTGGAACTCTAATTCAGAGTGAATTAGAAGAAACTGGATGTATCTTCATGATTTGAAGTGAACCAGTATAAATTGCTTGTGTTCTTATTTCTATAACTCTATTCTCATCATATTCATTGTCTTTAATTCTTTGAATCATATTCATTGTACAACAAGTTCTGTTTTGATCTTTTGAATTCTTGGACTGAGCTATTTGATTGAGTAAAAGGTTTCTTGGTTTTAAAAGTGATAAAGATCCTGAAACTCTGATTTGAATTTGATTTTAAAATACCAAGGTTCAACCAATTCACCCCCCTCTTGGTTGTTGTGAAGTATTCCTATTATTTTCAAACATTAGTCTTGTTTATGAAATATATACTAAATTATCTTCAATTTGGTATATAGAACTCTGTGTTTGGACCAAAGCACGTGAACTTGGGAGATCCCAATAGGTAAGGGGAGTTTATTACCTGGTTACAGTTTTGATACCATAGTTGGGGGCCAGGGAGTCCAACTATGAAAATAACTGCCTGTCCCTGTTGTGTGCTGGTTTTTCAAGGAAAACTAAGTTTTTAACTAATGGGATGCGATGTATTTATGATTGATGTATGCTTGTTCCTATTGTGTGCTAGTTTTCGAGAAAAATGTGTTTTAACTAATGGGATGCTATGAATTTGCTTGTTGATGGATAAAACTGTGAATGATGTTGTTGTTGTAATGATTGGATTTTTGGGAAAAGTCTTAATTACTGAGGAGACTTTGCCTAAAATTTTATAATATGTTTTCCTATTTAATTCTTTATTAAATTTTTGAATAGGCATAAGAGTGGGTTTTCTATATTGCAGTCCTCTTTAATTTAGAATTTTCCTAAAATACCAGTCTCGTGGTAATATGGATTGTGGATGAATGATTCGATATAGATGTCATTGATAATGTTGAAATGAGATGTTATTGATTTGTTGGTGATGATTGAATGAGATAATGATGATGAGTTTGATGATGTATAAATGATATAATGATGATGTGATTTATGATGTTTAATTGAGATGATGATGAAATGGATGTTGATATTGAAATGAGATGAATTTGATATATATGATGATGATATCGAGATGAGGTGATGTGTATGTACACTGATATCCATGGAGGTGCATGATTGGTCATCCTTGCGGGGAAGGATTTGTTCCTGGCCATGATCATGAATTGATGGTGCCCATGGTTGTCATTATGTGATGTGGATATCATGGATACCCATGGGGTGTATGACTGGTCATCCTTGCAGTGAAGGATTTGTTCCTGGCCATGGTCATACATTGATGGTGCCATGGTTGTATCTTGTGTATATACACATAGGGTGCAATGATTGGTTGGTTATCCTTGCGGGGAAGGATTTGTTCCTAGCCACAGTCAGTGCATCGGTGAGTCCACATTGATGAGTTAGGTATGTACATGGGGGGTGTATGACTGGTCATCCTTGCGAGGAATGATTTATTCCTGGCCACGGTCATACATTGATGATGCCCATGTTTCATACTTCATTTGTATGTGTGGAAATAGAATGAAGGCACATGCGTACCTGTGGGTTTCCATGGGCTGAGAAAGCATGTACTAAGGGGTCATCAGGTTTGGAATTCCCTAGCAACGCTAGCTGATCATTGGGTGGGGAATGACCAGTGCACAATAGGGTGGCCCTGATAGGCGGTGAATCATTTTTCTCATGAGAGGCTATTTCTGGGATATGGTACCACATTGCATGCTGATAGATGAGTCAGGTGCATGCATCATTCTATGCATGATTGTTTGAGTTGTGAAATGCATTGGATGATTGGTTTGTTGAGTGTGTATTGGAATCATGGATTTTTGTTAATGATTGTGGTGGGTAATGTTGTTTCCTTCCCAATTGCTGCTATCTGATGTTTGTTGGTTTTATATAATAAATTCACCCTTGCATTTGTTGTACCATGCGGTTGGTACCTGTGATGATCGCGAACTTTCATTTGTGGGAGCAGATGAGAAGCAATAGGTGACCTTGGAGGGAGATTCTTTTTGTTGGAGCCGCCAAGCCGATGTGATGACGTTGGAATTCCTTTTAGGAAAGAGTTTTGTTTTGTTAATCAACTCTTTCTTAGTTAGTTCTTCAATTCTTTTTGTTGGTCATGTAAGATTCCAGGTGTAAATATATGTAAAATCAAATTAAGTGTTGATATGTAAATGATATGTACTGGTTCAATATATGCATACATGTGTATTCAATTATGTAATTGTATTGTGTGTATCATAATGGTATTATTGCAAAAAAATTTACTACCATTTTCATAATCAAGTTAATGGAGTTTTCATATTAAAATTAAAATTGCACGATCTAGAGTTAGTGATATCGTAGCGACGAGGTGGGTCGTTACAATCACCACTCAACATTTCCCCTAGGTTCATTTGAATGTGTCTATTGTGTGTCATCCATCCTTACTTAATGATTCCTTACTCACTCTTCATAATGAGCAATGTGAACGACGGTTGCATTGGTACTTTTGATTAAACATTAGAGGATGTATTCCCACTGAGTTAAGGGTCATTCCCCACTCCTCACACAATTAGGCTACCTCGTTTTCCATCTTTTCCTCGTAATGCATGTCGATCCTCATGCAGTTTTCGATTGCAAGTATCCTCCTTCGTGCACATATACAAACATAATAGGAGAGGAAGGGAATTCATCATCTTCCCTCTCTAGGGCCATCATCAAAATGGCCCCTTAAGTGGACAATAGCCAATCCATGTAAAATTTGCTGAGGGTCGGACACCCCCGGACGCAATCCCAAAGCGCAATAATTCAAGATCCATATCATAATAATCCATATCATGCAACATGCGTTGCCAAAGTGGTCACACTCATTTGGTCTTACACATTTAATCATAACAATCCAAATCATGCAACAAGCCTTGCCAAGTGGTCACACTCACTTGGTCTTACACATTTAATCATAGCAATTCCACATAATAATAATCAATCAAACAAGCAATTAAGTCCATAAGCTATATCGTAATTTCCATACAATTCTACACATATAGACACTTTCTCATTTACAATTGTGCCTAATAGAAATTCAATTGAGGCAAACCATATATGTTTCTAGAGGTTTTTGGATGTTAGGAATTCAGTTTTGGACTCAAAACCCTCCAATTCCACTCCCATTTGGTCATATTTTGAAAATGGCCTGCACTTGGCCTCTAAAGTTCACAAACTTGTTTCCTAAATTCCAAGAGTTATAGAAATCCATTTCACAAAAATTTTATATCAAATCTTATGTTTTTAAATTGAGGAACTCAATTCCATGGTCAAAATCTACAGAAAACAAGCCTATATGCACACTTGAAATTTGAGATACATATCAACAAATTCAAACTCCAAATTCAAAAGCTACCAAAACAGAGCATGAAAATCATATATATTAGCCCTAACTTGAAAATTAATTTCCCAAGGCTACACAAATCCAAATGAGACATATCATATATGCTTTCCTAGGTTTTTGGGGTCAAGGAACTCAAATTTGAACTTAGAATTCACAAAATCAGTTTTCAGCATTCGCAGTACCACAGTTACAGAGTTATGGGATTTGTGTTAAACATACAAAATGATCATATAAATGAAGTTCTAGTGCCTAGCAACATAGTATGGGTCCTAAGAAATGAAATAATCCTCACTTACCTCTTTGTTGAATGAATGAAGCATAGAAAAGAGTGTGCGTTGAGCTAGAAACTTGAATCCTTCCTAGTCATGAAAATGGAGAATGAAAGAGAAGGAGGTGAGCATTCAAGCTTCAAGAGAAGAAGAAAATGGTCATGAGCAAAGGAAGAGGTTGAGAAAACTCATCTAGACCTCCAAGAACTTAAGCCCTCAACAATGGAGGAAGAGAAAAAGAAGAAAAAGAAAAAGAACTCCCTTTCTCTATCCTTGGACAACCAACACACAACAGGAAGGGAGGGTTGCTTCTCTTTTTATAGGGGGAAGGGGTTAGGTTAAGTGGGGGCCCTACATGTGGGTCCCTATAGGTTTTTCCCTATCTTTTTTTCTTCTTCAAACTTACTACACTTAGGGACTTAAGCTCTTAATTAGTCCTAATTAATTATAACTTCTAAATTAAATTTAGAGTGATAAGTTCATTTATTAATCTTTTCTAATAATCTTAACTAAAAATAATTAAAGAGAGTGAGAAATTAATTCTCATTTTCCTTAATCATTTTAACTAATAGTTTCTCACATCTAGACACATACAATTTCTAAACTTCCATTAATCTATCTAAACCTCTCTACTTGGCCTAAAAATCTTTAATTACTAAACTGCCATTAATGAAGGATATCCTTACTTTGACTTTCTAAACAATAAATGACTTTTGTTGACTGATGGTTTGATTAAGGATTCTCTGTATCTAAACCACTGCTCCCTAGACTTAGGACTTAAATTTAGGTTACCTGATTATCTAACGATGGTTCTATGTCTTATATGTATGATTAAATTATGAATAATACTACTACACTGCATATAAACAAACACAAACCATTTCTACATAGGACTTCCCAACAAGAGAAAATTGGGATGTTACACCCATAAAACCCCAACCAACATCAAACAACTCATTAATCAAGCAAATCCATGAAAATTTTCAAATTCCCAAATGTTAGGGTTTAAGCTCACAATCCCTAAATCAAATCACAATAAAGAAATATCAATAAGGGAACAAGGGAAATGAGATGGAAAGAAAGCATTTTGCATTCAAAATTATACAATCTATGAAATCAATCAAAGTATTAGCTTTTCTTACTCCACTAATTGAGTTATCCATGATGAAAAAGATACATAAAGAGACCTGGTTATTCAAGTGGGATCTTTACCCAACTCTTGTTATAGATTTAGCTAATAGGAACCTATATCAACATCAAAACAAACTTTAATAAAGATTTCCTATCAAACCCATCAAGTAGATTCATGGAGAGTGAAGAAGATGAACAAAAAGAGTAAGATGAGAGGGAGACAAGTTTACCACTTCTACAATCAATCAATAAACTCCAAAAGATGAGAGAAAATGGTCTCCAATGGTGTGGGTACTCAAGCTTCAAGCTCTAGAACAATGATGACTCTTGTAGGACATGGAGAAATAAAGAATAAGAGAGAAAGGAAACACATTCCTACATAACTTAGGTTTTTACTATTTGCACCCAAACATCCTTTAACTACACCCGTAGACTAAAATAACTTAAAGCTTACTTGCAAAATCCAAAACTTAAGCTCAACCTCATCTAAAAAACTATACCCAATCAAGCACCAAAAACATAATATTTTTAAATTGTTAATTTATCAAATAACATAATTTAAATTTAATTACTCTTACATTTTTAATCAAACACTTGCGAAATTATGAAAACTATGACGTTACAATTTCCACTCTATGGAAGTTGCCTCAAGTAACCTTTGTTGTTGTGCTTGATTTACTTTTAGAGTCGAATACTTAAAATATAGATCCTTTTATAAAGTCCATTTCTTCCCCCACATAACACCCATTAATTTATTGGTTTCTACTTCACAAAATGGCCAATAAAGTATTAAAAACCTTAGCTTTTATGTTTTAACGGTAGGAAAAACTAAATGATCGAATCATGCTTATATACATCAAAAGCTATTAGATCATATCCAGAAAAATTAAGATCATATATATCTCCCGCCATTGCTATTCTTGTTTGCTCCGAAGATGAAATTGCAGTTGTCCGTGATTCAAGTAATCTGTAAATAGTTTGAGTCTTCAAACTAATTTAACTTTTGACCTAATGATATTCTATGCTTTCACTATCACTCATTGATGGTGTATTGAGATTTTTCAGATAGCAAGCACAGGGACCTTGGCCAAGGTTGTTTTCAAACGTGGTTATCTCTTTGACCTAAAGAGATGTGCACATCTCTTTTTAAAACCTCTTCCCATCAAAGAGGTTGTTTTTTGATATGCATAAAACGTGGGCATAGTTGCTAAAAATAAGGGATAAGATTAGCAACAACTTATTCCTAAGAAGATAAGGGATATGATTAGCAACAACTTATTCCTAAGAAGATAAGGTGAGTGAACCACCTTACGTTGTTTTGCCTTAGTCAAACAACAAAAAAGAAACCAACGTTCTCCCACTTGGTCCACATATCTCATTATACACTTTAGTGAGAAATAAAATACATGAATCATGGCGATAGTTCCTCTAATATATACACGAGTAGTATCTTCCATATATTAAATTGCATTATATTTCTCAAGCACATACAACTTAATGAATAAACCCAATGTTTATTCTAGGTCCAAACTTAATTGATGTTTCTCAGAATAAATAATTATAGATGCGCATAAACTGAATGAAAAACATCACAATAGAGTTTCTTAATATCATTCTTACAATGAAAATCACATATGGGAACTAAGTCCCATCCTTTATACTTGATCCTTAAATTTAAATGGTGGCATGCCCTTAGTTAAAGGATCGACAATCATTAATTTAGTGCTAATGTGCTCAATAACCACTGTATTATCTTTAGCACGTTCTCTTATGGCTAAAGACTTAATGTCGATGTCCTTTCTTTGACTACAATGGCTTTTTATTCTTAGCCATAAAAAATAACATCTGAATTATCACAGTATATCTTCAATGGCCTAGAAATGGAATCCATAACTCTAAGCCCAAAAATGAAACTCCTTATCCATACACCATGTGAGGTAGCCTCAAAAAGCAAGAAACAAACTCAGTCTCCATAGTGGAAGTAGCAGTCAAGGTCTACTTGACACTTCTACAAGACACAACTCCACTGGCTAGCATAAAAATATATCTCGAAGTTGATTTTCTCGAATCAACGTAGCCAGTGTAGTCTGAATTTGAGTAGCCAGTTACTTCCAAGTTGTCAATCCGACTGTACATAAGCATTCCTAAAGGTATCTCATCACTTTCTTTGCAACTTTTCAGTGGTCTAAACCTGGGTTACTTGATATCTCCTTAACACTCCAACCGCAAAAGCAATATCATGTCTTGTGTAGACCTGACCATACATAAGGCTTCCAACAGCTGAAGCATAAGGAATGTTCTTCATTTGTTCCGGCTTAAGATCATTTTTCGGGCACTGACTTAAATTAAACCTGTCACTCTTCATAGTGGAAGCTACACTTGGTGAACAACCACTCATTCTAAATCTTTCCAAAACTTTGTTAATATAGGTCTCTTGAGACAAACCAAAAACACATCTTACTATGTCTCTATGTATCTTGATACCAATAATGTAAGAGGTATCACCCATATCCTTCATATCAAAGTTCTTAGAGAGAAATTGTTTCACCTCCTATAGAAAACCCTTGTCATTGGTTGCAAGTAAAATATCATCCACATATAAAATAAGGAAACAAATTTTGCTCCCACTGACCTTCTGGTATATATAGTGATCCATGACATTTTCTACGAAACTAATTGAAGAAATAATGTCATTAAATTTTAAGTACCACTGATGGCAGACTTGTTTCAATCCTACGAGGTACCCACTACTCGGAGTACCCTCCCCAAAAAAGATGTGTCTGTCAGGTTCGGTTTCATATATAGATTTTTTTAAGCTTGTATACTGATAACCACATTGTCGACACGCACCAAAACAATTTTACTAAGCTAATTCTGTAGCACAGAGCTAACCTAGGTCGACTCAGAGACACGATCAATATAGTTCTAGCTTCAAATCATTGGTAATAATAAGGGGTTTTTTTTTTGTCGAACAGTTGGTATGCGTAAAGTAAAAATGCAAGAACACAAACTAAAATTAAAGAACAATGCAAAGATTAACAAGATTATCAAGGAATAAAGTAAAACAGATGAGAAAGCATCAATCGAATTCACTAACCCAAGCTATTTGAATCATCATCATTCCCATAAGTTGATTCTAACATGAACATTCATTCAATCTCATTAGAAGTTGTTCAATCGAATTAACCCCTTATTTAATTGAAACCACAACCCTAATTGAAATATCATCCAATTAATTCTGTGATTATCATTTGAAATTAAGACATGAATCCATAATCCTAATTCACTTTCTGTAAGGACCCTCATTTATGTGCCTTCATGAGGTGTTTTAGTCTAGAATTGATGGTTAGCAGGTGAAAATAGCAGAATTAAGCCGAACAGAAGGTACCGCGCCAACAAGCCTATGTACTACCGGGGGTACATAGGCTAATTCTACATGTGGCGCCAAGAGCGCCAGAGTGGCGCCAAGAGCGCCACAGGTGCTGGAAACTGGTGCCAAGAGCGCCACAGGTGCTGAAAACTGGCGCCAAGAGCGCCACAGGTGCTGGAAGTTGGCGCCAGGAGCGCCGGAGTGGCGCCAGGGGCGCCAGATGCACTGGACTTTGGCGCCATCGACGCCAAGGTGGCGCCAAGGGCACCGCATGTCGGTCAGGGGCAGTATTTAAGGCCAAAAATGCAAAAAATGAAGGGAAAAGTTGTGTTTCTTCTTCCCTCAGCCTCCAACCTCCATTAGAGCTTGCTCCAAGCTTTCTAGGACCTTTTAGCTTGGCTAAAACACCTTCTTATGACCTTTGAACTTGAGGAAACCATTTGGAAAGCTATAATCCTTCAATTGTTTTCTTGAAAACCCCTTGTGAGAGAGAATTGAATTCTCAAGGAAACACCCTCAGAGAAC
>PYAF01006315.1:299631-315259 GCA_007407185.1 Glycine tomentella
TCAAAATATCTAGGATATATGGGTCCTTTTCCAAAATGTCTGGGGGTATAACGGTCATTTTTCATCCTAGGACATAATCGTCATTTCTGAATTTGTTCAGGGGCGTTCTTGTCATTTTGTCCTAATTTTCTACCGCTTTTCATTAACATTTTATTCTTAATAATTGTCTGTAATTCCCTAAATTTTGGGGTGTTACACATAGCGTGTTTTATATTTGAGTATTGTTTTATATTCAAGTTATGTGCATTATGAGTGAACCTTAGTTTTCCGTTTCAGTTTCAATACAATGATTAATACAAATAGTTTGCATTAGTCGTTGTATTGAATCTTGAATTGTCTGTTTGGACAGTTTGGGAAAAATGATTTTTTATAATAGATTTTTACTCAAAGGTTAAGTCTCTTTTTTTAAATTTGATGAAATTTGGGTAAAGTGCAATTCGTATTGTTGTTCAGGTGCATATTTGTTTGTGGTGGGTTTCACGTCACCACTTTCATTTCGTGTACTTGGAGACCAATGCAAAATGCTGCCAAAATTTTGTCATATTTAAGTGAAGAGACTTAAGCATGACGTAAGAATCAAGTATATATAAAAATTTGTCTTCCTAAATGGGATAAGGCCACACCTTTTATGAAAAAAGCGAGATCTTCATGCATATGGGATAACCTTATGACTATCACAGAATAGGAAACATGGATTGAAGTTGGATGAAAGCATCACACATTAGTGACAAGTATGAGAGGGGGTTGAAGAGTTCTTGCAATTTGCTACACAAAATGCACCAGTTGTAGGTGATAAATTTTTTGTCCATATGTCAAACGTGGGAATGGAAGACGATACTTAGTGAATGACATAAGATCACATCTTATAGGTGAGGGGATCATTTCAAATTTCACCGAATGGATATGGCATGGTGAATTTCCAAACATGTTAATGTAGACACAGGAGATTGTATAGAGGAAATGGTACACATTCTTCACAAGAGTGTTTTTGGCAAGCACATGCACCTTTGTATGACAATTTACAAAGTGATTTGAAGGAAACTTTGTATTCGGGGTGCACCAAATTCACATGGTTGTCAGTGGTGTTAGATTTGGTAAACTTGAGGGCAAGATTTGGGTGAAGTGATAAAAGTTTCATTGAATTGCTTGTGTTTTTGAAGAAGATGCTTCCTGAAGATAACACATTGCTGAAAAATCACTATGAGGCGAAGAAGATACTATGTCCTATGGGTATGGAGTACCAGAAAATACATGCATGTCCAAATGATTGCATATTGTGCAGAAATGCATATGCTGAAAGGCACAAATGCCCAACATGTGGGGTATCACGGTACCGAATGAAGGATGACGAATGTAGTGATCATGCAAGCATAAACAATGGCCGTCCAACAAAGGTTTGTTGGTATCTTCCAATAATTTCAAGGTTTAAGCGATTGTTTGCTAAAGGAGATGATGAAAAAAACCTTAGATGACATGCAGATGATACAACAAGCGATGGATTGCTCTAACATCCAGCTAATTCTTCGCAATGGAAGACAGTGGATCGATTGTTTCTAGATTTTAGGGAGGAACGAAGAAACCTAAGGCTTGGACTTGCTTCCAATGGAATGAATCATTTTGGTAACTTATGCACTAACCACAATTCATGGCCTATTTTGCTGATGATTTATAACCTCCCTCCTTGGCTGTGCATAAAGCGAAAATACATTATGTTGTGTATGATGATAGTAGGTCCAAGACAACTAGGAAATGACATTGATGTCTATCTTAGTCAATTGATTGAAGACTTGAGAAGATTGTAGGTAGACGGGTTTAAGGTGTTTGATGGGAATTTTCAGCAGACCTTCAAGTTGCGTGCAATGGTATTTTGTACCATTAATGACTTTCCAGCATATGACAATTTGAGTGGTTATAGTGTCAAAGGGAATCACACATGTCCTATCTATGAGGAAGAGACAAGCTACGTCAAACTTAAACATGGAAAGAAGACAGTCTACACTAGGCATCGAGGATTTCTGAAACCTTATCACCTGTATCGGGGATTGAAAAAAGCTTTTAATGGAAGTAAGGAAAATGAAGGTGCGCCGAAATGCTTAACTGCAAACGAAGTATATGGTCAGGTGAAGGACATCCTAACTATCTTTGGGAAGACCCAAAAGAAGGATGCATTTGAGAAGAACATATGGAAGAAAAGGTCAATATTCTTTGATCTTTCATATTGGTCTGATCTAGATGTTAGAAATTTTATTGATGTAATGCATGTGGAGAAAAATGTATGTGATAGTTTAATTGGAATGCTTCTTAACATTAAAGGCAAGACAAAGGATGGTTTGAAGTGTCGTCGGGATTTTGTTGAGATGGATATACGTGAGCAATTGCATCCGATATCACAAGGTCGGCAAACGTATTTGCCCCCAACATGGCACACATTGTTTACAAAAGAGAAAAAAAGTTTTTGTTAGTGTCTAAAGAGTGTGAAAGTCCCACAAGGATAATCTTCAAATATCAAGAGCCTTGTATCTGTGAATTATCTCAAATTGGTTTGTTTGAAGTGTCATGATTGTCACGTGTTAATGCAAAAACTTTTAGTTGTAGCCATACGAGGCATCTTGCCTGACAAAGTGAGGGTTGCCATAATTGGGTTGTGATTTTTCTTTAATGCTATCTGTTGAAAAGTCATTGGCTCTCAAAAGTTGGATGATTTGGAGAATGCGGCTGCCATTATCCTTTGTCAATTGGAGATGTATTTTCCTCCTTCATTTTTTGACATAATGGTTCATTTAATTATTTCCCTAGTGAGGAATATCAAGTTGTGTGGTCCCATTTTTTTTACGGTGGATGTATTTGGTTAAGCGATATATGAAGGTCTTGAAAGGTTATACCAAGAATCAGTACTGACCAGAAGCATCAGTTGTTGAAAGGTATGTTGCTGAAGAATCTATTGAGTTTTGTTCAAAGTACATTGAAACAATGAAACCTGTTGGGCTTTCTCAAACTCGTCATCACGAGAGTTGGGAAGGTAAGGGTACATGAGGTTACAACGTTGTAACTATGACTCGACAGGAGGTGAATCAAGCACAATTGTATATATTGAATAACACACAAGACTTTCTTCCATACATACACACTCACAAACAAGTTCTGATAGCTACTCACCCAAAAATAAACATCATGAAAGTTTTGCAAGAGCATAATAAAAGTTTCATACAGTAATTTAAAGAAACAATATTCGGTGATGACAGTGCTTCTAAAACATTAAGATTGTTAGTTGTTGGGCCAAATCTCAATGTCCCCACTTGGAAGGGATATGATGTCAACAACTATTCCTTCTACACAACTATCACCAGATGTTAGAAGTACAATGCAGAACAGTGCTTAGTGTTGATACTGATTCATAACACTTTTGTAGTGTATGTTTTTAAGTGTAAGTGGGTTAATGGAAATACCGGTGTGCACGAAGATGGAATGAGATTTACTTGGTATAGCTTCATAAGGTTGGTTACAAGGATGATCCTTTCGTCATGATAGAACAAGTAAAATAGGTGTTTTATGTCCAAGATCCGTGTGACTCAAGTTGGTCACTAGTTCTGCAAGGAAGACCAAGTGGTATCAACTGCCAAAATAATGATTCAACAATTGATATTTTTTCAGACACTCCTTCTTTCTCCACATGCATGCCTTCCATAATTGAAGAACATGAAGTGGATGATGTATACACAAATCGTAATGATCATGAAGAAGGCTTATGGGAGAACATTCCTACATAACTGTGTTATATAAATTTAATATTTATGACATCCCCAAAATATTTAATCAATTATTTTAATTAGTATTTTTACAATTTATTACTTTTGTTTACTTGTAATTGATGTTAATTTTAAATTTGTTTTGTTTGCATAGAGTCATGACAACACCACCAAGGTCGCCTCCCCATTTGTTAGATCCTTCGGAGTGTATGTCTAGGAGGTCTAGACAATTCACAAGACTCTGAAGCTTGATTGTTAGAGACTTTGATTAGCCCAGGCCAATGGTTAATGTCAATCCTGCCATTAGGAAAGGTTCAGGCCCACATAAAGAGAAGTTTCGAACCTATTCGAGGTAGCTCGAGAAAAGATTCCTATAGTCCATCCCAATTGGAAAGTTGCACCGAAAGCTTTAAAGAATCTAATTTGGGATGACATTTTTGTATGTCTAGTTAACTATCTATTTTTTGTAATTTATTTGATTTAAGTTGAAAAGGTTGTGATTCAATATGATTTACATGACAATATTTGATGCAGGAATATTTGATATTCCAAAAGCGTCCAATGCCAAAAAGAAGGTGATGTCATCAGTGGCCATAAGATAGAGGCAATTTAAGTCATCATTGACCACAAAATACGTATATGCAGACAAGGAGGATCAAGATGATCAGATTCCTTGTGACCAAACTCCTTGTTTTAAGTATGGTCTTGATCCACAGAGTTGGGAGGCATTTGCTACAAGCCACAAAACCCCAACTTGGTAGGTTATTTGTGGATGTATTTTTGTTTAAATTGCATATCTTTAACTTATTGTTTTTTTATTAATTTGCTAGAAATCTATCTAATTTATCACAGGAAATTAGAAATGAGGCTTAAGAAATTCAAAAATACAATGACTGTCCATATTTATTGTCTCGTGGGGGTTACGATTTGCTTGAGAAGAAACTCATGGAGGAGAAAAGGAAGAAAAGACAAGAGGAGGCAATGCTAACTGAGAATACACCATTGATTATCAACTCTCCTTCTCCCACTGAAAGACATGTGAAGTGGAAGTTGGCACGCACAAAGCAATATGGATAAATGACATTTTGATAAAATTTTAAGTTCATTTTGATATTGACATGTAATTTATACAACAACAACATCATTTGATAAATGAGCATGCCTTGTTTATTACATGACTCCTTACAAGAACAGACGACACATGGAAGCTTTGTTCCCAATGGTCATCAGGATATACTAAACACTGCAATTGGGCGACCGAACCACCCAAGTCGTGTTCCTTCTGCAGGGGTCAGTGTCACAATCAACCAATACTTCAGACATGCATCACGTGGATCCAACAGTTTAACTGCATCGATCAACCCACAACAGTTGGCTGAGATAATAAGAAACCTTGAAGAAAAGTGGAGGAGAGAAGTAGAAGAGGAAAACAAATGAAGTCTGGAGAAAATGAAACAAGAGTTAAAGGAGGCCATAAAATTGAGTTAACACAAATGGCATCGCAGCACTTACCCCCAATTGAGGCAGATATACAAGTATAAGGTGCACGTGTGAGCATAAAAGAGAACTATGTTGAAACTTCTGTTAATCCATCAGGAGAAGAGCATGTCACCAATGTCATGCCTACTATGGGATTGTACGTTCAAGATGATCATTCTACCCGCCTAGTGGCCTTGGGAAAAGTACATGAAGGGACATCGACTATACACAACGTGTAACGCCCTGAAATTTTGGTAACTGAAAATAGTTGTTTGATGTATTGATTGCATTCTTTAATTACTTGATTAATTAGTTGAAGTGTTGTGTGAATTATCCTTGTGCAACTGCTTGGTGTGGATGTTAGCTTATGTGAAGTTTGTTTTATCTGCATTGGAACAACACGCTTAGCGACACTAGCTCACTAAGCATAATTACATCCAGAGGAAATATTTTGCTTAGCGACACTTGCTCGCTAAGCGCAATTTTTTCCATAGGAAGTAATTCGCTTAGTGACACTAGCTTGCTAAGCGCAATTCCAAATGTCATGCTTAGCGCTTAAAGTTAAATTTTGCTTAGCAAGGCGAACTCGCTAAGCGAGTCTTGTAGGTTATAAATATGTCCATCAGCGTGAAAACGTGTTTTACCCTTTTTCTCTCTCTAAACCCTAGCCCAAAAACCCTAAACCTCCTCCTCCATCACCCATAACCTCCGGATACCACAACGACCTACCACCGCTTGCCGCTGGACCACCGCATGGAGTAGAACACTTTTATCTGAGCAAAATCTTCAAAACCCAACTCAAAGAATCTGTAGAGAATGCATCTTTCAACCTTTCCTTTGCGGTTTCTTTGAGGTAACCGTGACTTCTATGTCTCTCCTAGTTAGTTTGAGCCTATCCTTATATCCATTGTGATTTGGTTACCGTTATTGGACGTTTTTACGTTTCCTTTGAAAAACCCATGAAAATGAGACTTGATAAAAGTTGTCTTTTATAAAATTGATTTTGTTTTTGTGACCCTTGCTGAACCTCGATCTCATTGGTTGATCAGAATCTTAAAATGACGTCTCTTTGATGTGGACCCCAAAAACACCATTTTATCCCCTTTTAGAATTGATGGGTATTTGACCTTGAATGTTAAAATTGATCCTGTCTTTGAAATCTATATTGAATTGTCTTCAATTTGGTAATAGAGCTCTGCGTTTGGACCAACGAACGTGAACTTAAGAGATCTCTAAACGACGTTGCGAGGAGCTATCAGGGAGATATATATAGGTGAGGGGAGTTTATATCTTTTAACACCATAGTTAGGATATTGAAACCTAATTATGGGGTTGTATGTTTATCCTTTTTGCATGTTGATTTTCAAGAAAAATTGTGTTTTAAACTAAGGGGATGCAATGTATTTGTGATTGATGAATAAAACTGTGAATGATATTATTGTTGCCTTGAATGAAATTTTGGGAAAAAGTCTTAATTACAGTAGAGACTCTGCCCAAAATTTTATCTCGTTTCTTGTTACTTCTTTTATTAAAATTTAAATGGGCTTAAGAGTTTGTTTTTTATACTATAGTTCGTCTCTTTAATTTAGAATTTTCCCTAAAATATCAGTCTTGTTATATTACAAATTACTATTATATGTGATTTATGTTGTTTGAAGACCATGAGAATGTGAATCCCAGGCATGAGTTTATGTGTATGTATATAAAATGCAATTGCTTGTGATGTTGATGACATTGAGATTATATTATGTTGATGATAATATTGAGATGAGATGATGTTGATGTTGATGTTGATGATCATATTAAGATGATATGATGTTAATGTTGATGATGATATTGAGATGAGATGATGTTAATGTTGATAATGTCATTGAGATGACTACATGTTGTGTATGTACATGGAGGTGTAGTGATCGTCTAAATATCCCTAAAGAGGAAAAGGGATTTTGTAACAACCCGCCTTGTTGCTACGATATTATTACTCTAAACCCATAATTTCAATTTTAATTGAAAAATCCATTAATTTAATTATCAGAATGTGGGTAAATTTTTCATAATAATACACTCATCAGACAATGCTCAAATACGTAAATAAATACATATATATCATTCTTATGTCAGAACATAATTCAATTTTTTACATGTTTCTAAACCTAAGATTTACATGTCCAATAAAAAAGAATCAAGGAACCAATTATTGAAGAGTTGATAACAAAACACAACTTTCTTCCACTATGTATTCCAACGTTATCATGTCAGCTTGACGGCTCTAACAAAAGAATTCCCTCCAATGACACCTACTGCTGCTCATCTACTCCCACAAACGAAGGTTGGCGATCATCATAAGTACCAATCCACACGGTACAAAATTGCAAGGGTGAGTTTATTGTAAAGATCATCAAATTTAAAATGACCACAATAAGAAAGAAACGATAACAAACCATCATAATCATTCTCAATATATCCATCAGTTTAACATACATTTAACAAACTAGACATCAAATTTTCAACAATTCAGATCAATTATGGTTAGAATGATGCATGCACCTCACTCAACTCTCAAATGCAATGTGATACCATTCATCAGGAAATAGCCTAAGCGTGTCCACATGACATTCTCACTTAGGAAAACTAAGCAGTAACTGTCAAGGTCACCCTATCGTGCACAAGAAACTCCCCCCATGTTGATTAACACAAGTCTCAAGGGAGTTCCAAACTGAGTGACATGCCTCCTAGTACCTGCATTTTCCCTCATGAAAAACCACAGGTACTTACTGATAAAGTTTATACTATTTTCATGCAATTATGAAGTACGAAACATGAGCACCATCAATGCAATGACTGTGGATAGTTAAAAAAATTATAAGCAATTCCCTTCCTTCTCCAGGGATGCTTGAAATTTTTAAAAACAATCCCTTTCCCTTTCATGGGATATCCAACTAGTCACTGTACCCTTATGTACATACACAACATACATCCGTCACGATGGCATCATTAACATCAACATCATATCATTTCAATATTATCAACATCAACATCATCTCATTCCAATATCATCATCAACACAAGCAATCACATTCTATATATATATATATATATATATAAATTCATGCCTAAGATACGTACATTCCCCAGGTCTTCAAACAACACAATCATATTCCATAATACCATGAGACTGATATTTTAGGAAAATTCAAAATTAAAAAGGGGAACTATGGTATATAAGACAAACTCTTATGTCCAATTAAAAATTTAATAAATAAGTAAGTAGAAGAAAAAATGTAAAATTATGGGCAGAGTCTCCTCTATAATTAAGACGTTTCCCAAAATTTCAGTCAATACAACAACAACATCATTAATGGTTTTATCCATCAATAACAAATTCATTGAATCCCATTAGTTTAAAACACAATTTTTCTTGAAAACCAACATCCAACAGGGACAAACATACAACCCCATAATTGGGTTCCCTGACCCCAACTATGCTATAAAAAACTTTAAACAAACAATAAACTCTCCTCACCTATCTATATCTCTCTATTAGCTCCTTCGGTCCAAACACAAAGCTCTAGTCTAATTTCATAATTGTTTGTGGGATGCAGCTGAGAAACTTAGTAGGGCAACTTCAAAACATGACGTCTACCTTATCTCTAACTACTCACTTAATCAATGGTCATCATTAAGTGGTAATTTGTCTTAGATAATCCATTTTGTTGGACATGTACCCCGACCCCTACTGAGGTAATGTGTCTCTTACACAACCTTGTTCATCTATAAAGAAAAAAGAATGAGTGTTACTTGCATTTTTTCATGCTTATTAATGCAAGACTTATGTGGAACCTGCATTTTTATAAATCATAAGAAACTTATAACTATTCAAAATACATGTGTCATCTGTGGTTAATAAATTGGAGAACATAACATGGTTCATTTGAGAATTTGTTTTAGTTAAATGTGTTAATTATGATTAGTTTTATACGGGAACACAGTTTAAATGGCTTCAATGATGCTTTACTTAAGTATACATATGTAATTTCTTTGCTTTACTTATGTGAATATTTACTTTGGTTGCCAAGTGAGTGTCTTAGGTGCCAACAAGTCGTGTCTTGGCTTTTGTAAAATTTATGTTACATTCTCGAATGGATAACTAAATTGTTTTCAATCACAATCATTTCTAGGATACACCTGAGAGGAATCACCACTACACATTACTAGATGGGGAGATGATTATTGACACAGATCCACATACACATAAGTAAGATAGAAGATACCTCATTTTTTATTTCATGGCTATTAATCAAGTCAATTTTAAAAAGGTACATATTTATGAACAACTGTAGTGTTGAGATATTATTGACTTCTTGGTGGATTTGTCTTACACATACTATATTATATGACGAAATTTAAATTGGTTTACTCTTGTTTATGTTATGTTTGCTATTTTGAGTTGTTGTATTTAGTGGTCAACCAAAATCCAAATTGTATTCCAATTAAGGTATTTGCATTTGTCAGTTAATTAAAGTATCACCTTACAATCCCGCATTCAAATGAACGCCTGTAAGCTTCTAGTTGGATTTGAAACTACCTCGGATCTGTAGGTCATTTCCTTAGTAAGTTTGAAAACCCAAGGTCACTAGTAATCTGTATTTTTGGATCTGGCTAGACACATAAAACTGTGAAATAATTTGAAGCATCATAATAATAGCAACTATATCTAGTTTGTAAACTTGTAATTAATTACTGATACAAGAACAATATCAGATACTATTCAATATTTGTTGGGACCGGGTGTGTGTCTGTCTAACTTCCAATTGAAGTCTGGCTGCAAACGTAATGTTTTCTGACGAGTATTTGGATAGTTGGTAAAACATTAAATAATGACATAGAATACTAGATGATTCATGCCTAGAACCATGTAAGTCCTTGGATTGATGTTGACACTTGTGCTTGGTTGACTTTTGACCTGACCATTTGGTCTAATGGATGCAGCTTCCATTCTATGAAAGGTGGACATTGTTGGAGAAAGAAGTAATTGAACCTTGTAATATGGAACGTGAGGGCCTCTCAAAAAGTATAAATCCTTATTATAGATATGACTTGGAATCATTTAATGTACTATTGTGATTATTTTACTATTCTATCTTCTGAAATTTTCCAGTGGTATCACCTGCTTCCAGTGATCTATTTACTCTGACTCTTAATATATACCTCCAAATCTTTGATGCTACTAGACTACTTTCGTTAGTAGAAATATAATCTATGTTGAGGATGTTCCCAATAAGTATTTTCTTTTTAATGATGTACACAATTTACATGTTTTACTATGATAAATTTTTGATAAAATTTTAATATCCATCAAGATGCCTTGAAAGCAAGGAGGAATTCTCTTGGTTGCTTGTCAATCATGTGTACTCTCGATAACATGGATGATCTTAATCATCTCTAGGCCAACCATGATAATGTTGGTATCATGGACGATCTTAATCATATCGATGCTGACCATGAGACTATTGGTATCATGACAGTGTTAATCATCACAACACCAACCATGAGATTCTAGGTATAATGGATGGTCTTAATCATGTCGATGTCAACCATGAGACTTTTGGTATCATTGACAGTCTTAATCATGTTGATGTAGACTATAAGACTCCTCGTGTCATGAACGGTCTTAATCATGTCGATAACGAGCCAGAGGGGTACATTTATATATTACTAATGTTGTAATTTTATATAATAAATTAAATTATAAAAATCAATACAACTACATGTCTACATCCTTATTTCTTGAAAATCTAGTTAAAAATTTCCTTATAATCTTATCACAGCCACAACGCATTCTTGGAAAAAATCTTTAGTTATTTTTAGAGCACTTAGTTTTTTATCACTTGATTGAACAATCAGTATCAAAGCCCGGATAATGTAAAATTGTAAAAGCTAGAATGGGGCATACATCTTCGGGGAAACGATCCTCATGCATATTCCCAACAATTATATTCAAAGGACAGTTGAAATTCTTTTGAAAGGTTCTCACTTTAGTCTCACTCAAGAATCTTATCTTAATAGGATGGCTTTAATTTGCAAATCTATCTTTTCTTTCATGCCTGGCTATACATTGTAAAACCAAGAACTTGCATTGCATGTTATGCAAATTGCGCTCAACCCATAATCTTCTGAGCTCAAACCTATTTGACACTACAAGCCAAGGCCATCCCAAGCCTTCTCTCTAAACACCTTCTATATAATATATCAATGGGAAATAAAACTCAGCAATTTCAAAGGCACATAGTGGCCAGAGAGCAAAGGAAAATCTCAACAAAGCCAGAGCTGGTGAGTCTTTGGGCATACCCAACAGAAATACATATGAGAAAGAGAAACCACTATGTGATGATCACACTTTCTCCAATTACATTAAATGTACTAGGTATAAAATCAAGAGCAAGTTAGACATTGGTTGCAATGAGGAGCAGAGCTACCCTACAGCATCTGTAGATGTGGCTAATGGTACCACCAACAAGGAAAACAAAAGAGACCCTTTTTCAGATTATATACAGAATGCTAGGATGAAGTTGAGATTGAGAACTTTATCTAGAAATAAATAATAGTTCCTTCAGAAGAGGGTAAGAGCATAATAATTAATTTGAGCTTATCATAAGCTAGCTAGAGCGCCATAGAATGTGGATTATAGTAATGTAATGTTGGGAACTTGTTCATCTCATGTATGTGTTATGCCTTTAATCTTCGATGCTGAGTGGAGTGTGTTAGAATAAGGAGAAACTCTACTGTTCTTTTTCAAGAAAGTTTCTCTTGTTTTGTATTATTAGAACTGTATTATCCTAAGTGTAATATTAAAATAAGATAAGAGATAGTGAAAGATGGTAAAAGCGTGTACTTACGTCTCCTTTGTTTGAAAATTCTTTCGACTTTTTTTTTTCTTTTCAAATTCATTATCTAACTTATTTTTTCACATTCCATTTACTTCATGGCTCAAGCCTCGTTCTCGTTAGGTCACTAATAAAACAATTTCAGATCGGTAAATTATGTTGTAGTTTATATTATCTGATTCTTGGAAAAAGATTCGACGAAGTCATGTTGCAGTTTTTCCTTCTCGAATTGCAAGGTACTCATTGCAGACTTGCAACAACAAGCTCGCTCTCTTGGGGTTATTAGGTTGGCTTAGGGGTTAATAAAAAAAGGAGGGACATAGATCGTCACTTTAATCTCATTCACCCATAACAAAAACTAACAACTAATCTTTATGAATAATAAAAAAAGAAGACTTGACCTCTTCTGCTTGGGCAACATCAATAACAGTTTTAAGCCTTGTAGCTTAGGCTTTATAAATGATCGGCTTTGTAAAATTCATTAAGGAAGAACCTTGGTAATATTTTGCACTACGTATTAATCGTAGGGCTATGAATTGTGGATTTGTGGTGCATGATGAATCTTCAATGACGATGGTCCACCTTAGAATTTGTCATTTGTAATTCATTTTTACTTTAAATAAATTTTAGCAAAAATTAAACTTTAATTATTGACTTAAATTTGTATTTTGGTCTCTCAAGTTTCAATTGAACGAATTAGGTCTCATAAGTATTGTAATTGTGTAATTTTGATTTCCAAGTTATAATTGAGCGAATTAGGTCTCTTGCATATTGCATTGTGTAATTTTGGTTCCTCCATGATAATTGCTCAATTGAAACTTGAGAGATCAAATTTGCACAATTGTGATACTTGAGAGACTCAATTTACACAATTGAAACTAATTAAGACCTAAAAATTGTACAATTGTAATACTGGAAGACTCAATTTTCTCAATTGAAGTGACGTGGTTTTACAATATTATCTAAGACCTCAATTTGAGAAAAGTGACGTGGTTTTTGTTGAAATATTGTCTTTAGGTAAAAGACAATTTCTCAACAAAATTATTATGCACATGGAGGATAGAATGCTTGGATGAGGAGTTTGAATTGGAATTGGAATTCAAAATAGAAGTTAAAACAGTTAGCGAAAAATGGTTATTTGAACACATTAGACGCCGTTAGATCTAAGTAATTATGAATTTGTTGTACACGTGTCAAAAATCTATAACTTGACTGCTAGTAGTAAAATTTTATAAATAAAGACATATGATCGTCATTTTCATTGGATTGAATAACTATCATTCAAATCTTCAAAGATCAACAACGCCGCACTTGAAAATTGCTCTAGCTTCAAATATCGTAGTGTATGTATTCATTAAACTTTTAATGAATTTCTATTTTGTTTATTTTTATTCATTTCTATGAACCTTTATATATTTTGAATCTTCATTTCTTATTTGGACTCTACTTTTATCCGATTCCCTTTCCTTATTATTATCGAATTCATAAGAGATTGCATGATTAGAATCATTATCCAAAACTAATACTATCAAAAAACACTATTAACAAAAAATGTAACTATAAGAATTGTTAGATAAAATGTTTATATAAAACCCTTTATTATAGATATCACTATTGAGATTATTATCACTATTTTGATCAATACTTAGGCAATTCTCTTAAGTTGAAAACTATAATTGTTTTTTCGACTAAAAAATACTTACAATCGAAAATGGATTCTATGTCTCATTCTTAAAGATTTATTTATTAATAGAATCACGATGAAAATGTATTTTTTAGAAATATAAAATATTTTTGAAAACCTATTTACGATTTTCATGGTTAACAAATTGGCACGCCTGGTGGGACTGAGTTAACTTTCTATTTTAAAGACAAGTGTTAGGAAGAATTGCATGTTATTAAGAAGTGGTAAGATGACAACTTCAGGAAATAGTTAGAGAAAACAATCATAATAACAATTCTACCAATAGTTGTAACAATAACAACCATGAACAACATCAACCAATTCCATCCATTAGGGCTAACAATGAAGTTGTCCTAGCTATGAGTTAGCCAAACAAGAAGGATGCTATTGGTACAATGGGTGAAGAAGTGATGCTTTCATAGGTTCAGACATCTGTTGTCTACACCACTTTGCCATAAAGCAATATATAATAACAACTACCAATACTCTTCCATTTTCGACTACAAGACCGTGGGGTATGTGATTAACGATGTCATATCGCTTCAAAACAATTAGACTACGTTAATTCTGTAGCACAGGATTAACCTAGGTCAACTCAGAGACACTATCAATATGGTTCCAACTTTAATTCACTAATAAACAATAGGGGATTTTTGTGAAACAGCTTCCATGCGATAAGTAAAAATTGTAGAAAGCGTATAAACTAATGCGAATTGATAAGAGGTAATGTAAAACAGATTAAAGAACATCAATCCAATTCACCATACCAAGTAATGGTAATTATCATAGTTCTCAGATAATGATTTTGTTATGAAAGTTCATTCAATTTCATTAGAAGCAGTTCAATCGAATTCACTCCTAAATTAATTGAAATCACAAACCTAATTGAAATATCATCCAACTAATCTGTGATTAAAATTCAAAATTAGGAAATGAATCCATAACCTAATCTGCTTTCAATCCTAAACACATTCATAATCATGAAAATTGAATAGAGGATTGAAGAAGAAAGTGAACATTCACACAGAATTTGAAATACCAAACCAGAACACAAATACCCCTTTGCTTGTATTTAGATAACAAATTGATCATAATAGTTGTAACACCCAAACAAAAAATATAAATCAGACTGACAGAGAAAATTATGTGTTGTGTCATTTTTGCATGTGTGTATTGTATTATGGTGATTATATGCTTTTAATTATTGATTTTCATGCTTATTATATATGTATATAAGTATGTGATTAGTTTAGTGAAACCTGACAGAGAAATAGAAATCGTCTGAGCTAGATTTTCATTTGTGCAAGAAATGTTTTGTGCATTGAGTCATAATGTAATTTTTTTGTGTCATGTTTACTCTTAGTTCATTTATTCCTAGGGAGGTTAGCTGTAACACCCCGTAGGCCTTCGACGTGTTATCATTAATAATATCAGTTTAACGCTTAAAACATTGTTTATAAAACTCAGCGGAAGCACAGAAACGCTTTTCTTGATACATTATGTATGGAATAACATAAATCACCTAAAAGTCACACACAAAGCACATAAGGCACACCCCTGCTGATCCAGTTTATCATAACATAACCCATAAAGACAGATAACTAACAGAGTTAGGCAGATTCATATAATATACAATAGCAGTACTCAGTAGAACATGTCTCATATACATATCATAAATAGTCCTGTACAACAATACATCAAGGCTCACACCTCATCGTGTGATACAAAATAATATCAGCCCTCACAGAGGGTATACAGAACTATACAATCCTCATCTGGTGTATATACACACCATCCCTGCTCTAGGGTACAAAAATATAAGCAAAACAATCCAA
>PYAF01006316.1:27073-46663 GCA_007407185.1 Glycine tomentella
GCTTCAGGAGTTGGAGCTGGTTTTAGATCTCTGTGTAGTTGTAGGGTATGTGTATACCCATTTCCTGTACATATTATGTTGTATGACCCAGCTGTGGTCTTGTTTTTGAGCATGTATATGTACAGTCGATGTTGTTGTATGAAATATGTTTCCTCCTGTATATCTCTGTGTTTGGTTTTATGCATCTGCCTATATAGTTTTTTTATGTTTTATCTGGATCAGTATATGGCTTGTTTTATGTCTTTGCTATGTGGGTTTTATATTCCATGCATAATGTAATCAAGAAAAACGATTCTATCGCTTCCGCACTGCGTTCAGATAACGCTGATAGCGCGCTTATGATATTATTAATGATAACACGTCCGGGGTGTTACAACATGCATGAGCCTTGATACTTAATCTCTATGTGCTAGAGAGGCTTTAGGAACGGTGTTATTGTGTGAAAGAAATCGTTCGAGCCACGTTGTATAATCTTGAGTATTGGCCTGTATAGAGCTTTGAGCTCTTTGTTTTGGCTTGTACCGAGTCTTGTGGAGACTCTAGTGCCTTGGTTAGGCCAAGATAGACCGCTGAGGGTCTACAAGTTGTCTAGTGGATTGATTAGCTTTGATAACCTTAAGGTAGATGACTCAGAGGTTTATGCCTTGTATGGTTCAATTGGTTTTGATTTGAGCTTATATGCCTTGTATATGGCGTGACACCGCGGGTGTCAGTGGCGTAGACCACCTTTCTGGGATTGAACCATAGAGCACGGCTTTGCCAGGTAAGTTCTTGGTTTCTTGGGGATGTTTCCCTTTGATGTGTTCCACCATACTCCGAGGGAGTGATGGTTGCATTCATGATGCATGCATTGAAATGGTTGTTACTTTATCATAATGATATGTATTCATGATTCTATGCCATGTATGTATGGATACCTGTTATTAGATCTCCTGGCCAGTTAGATAGATATGGACCTCCCTAGGAGAAGAGCGCACCTCCTAGTTTGATTTGCTCACGTAAAGGGTGATGATGATCCCTTAAGACCAAGAGATAGGTGATCCCATCGTGGTTGAATCCTATTCTTGGAGGTGCCATATACGTGCATCCATGCGTAAGGGGTAGCTCCCGATGGGATGGCACAGGTGTGAGTTCCGGTCTCACACTGAAGACTAAGAGTCCTGATGCCGATGATGATGCATCTTTGGCGGCGTAGTTCCGCAGATATACATTAGAGCTAGATGATTGGCTGTGTATTGTTATGAGGGCCGGGAGGCCAATGATTGTAATGTCTTTGATGCTGTGTGTCATGGAAGTGAGCCAGGGGGAGGAGAAGCCTCCAAGAGCCCTGAGCTTACTGAGATGTGTATCTCACCCCATGTGGGGATTATGTTTTGCAGGTGACTCTAATACTAGAGATGATGGTTCCCAGGGCAGAAGGCCCCAGTAGGGACAGCTGTGCAGCTTTTTGCGAGCTGGAAGGCTCATTTTGTATTTTTTTTATATACCTTGACCCCTGTAAAGGGAAGATATGTGTGCGTGCACATATTGTGTTTATGTTTATGTTTTGTACATGGACTCTTTATATTGATTGTATGCCTTCGTAAGAGGAAGTGACCTGTGAGATCAGGGCTATGTATGCCTATTCTTCTGTATAGACACTGTGAGTGTCATGTTGATGTATATATATATACCTATGTTTTCCTCCTGATATATCTGTAGAGATATTGTTTATGCATCAGCCGTTATTTTATTTTATGTTGTTTTGGATCATTGAGGTTGGTTGATGTTTTTGATGTGTACCATACATAACGAATCAAGAAATATGGTTTCGAAATCGCTTCCACGGCTTTTTAATTAAAGTAATTATGCGCTTATCTGATTAAGTAATATGTCAATACACCGGATGCATACGGTGTGTTACAATTAGCTGAGGAATATAAGGTGATATCTTTCTTGAACTTTAAGTTTGATTTTTTATTGATATTTGTTTTGTTATTGTGTTGTAATTCCATATAACATTTGTATTCTTTAAAACTTTTTCTAGAAAGGTTTTCTAGTGGGAAGAACAGAGAGGAGATCTCTGGTTCTTGGTCTTTTAAAAATTCTATAGGGTATAGATTTTGAATTTTACCTAGGGTGGGTAAGAGAGATCAGTTGTAAGCTTGTAAAGAACAAATATTTGTTATTGTGGAACTCAAACCAAGATTTGGTTGGAAGAAAACTAGATGTAGCCTCTGGAATTGAGAGGTGAACCAGTATAAATCTTGTGTGTTTTAAGATTTTAGTTTGTATTTCATTATATTCTTGAAGTATAGAATTTGTTCATCATACAAACTTGGTTACAGCTCAAGAGTGATTGTATTGGGGAAGAAAATTGTTTTTCTAATTGGTTTTAAAAGATACCATCTTATTGAAAGTCTTCCGCTGTTATAAATTTTGAAAGAAAATTTTAAAACTCTGAGGTAAAACCAATTCACCCCCCTCGTGGTTATTTGCATAAGTGTTCATTATATTTTCAAACTGCATTTTCCTGTATAGAGTCTTTTCAATAGATCTACTAAGAATTTTCAGAAAGCAATAATATGTGTTTTTCACCTTGACTCTTTTTGTAATCATCAAACTCTTTTTGTAAAACTTTACATTTGTCTACATTTTATGAAGATGGGGCACACATAGATCCATTAGCTTTGTAGCTTGAAACAAGTTTTTCATTTTCTATTTTCAAGTTACAAAGTTCAGTTTGCATTTTTGCAAGTTTGGTGGCATGCCATCTAAGATTACCTTTTAGCCTATTGTTGGATTGTGCAATCTTTTGAACTTCTTTATACATCTCATGGAAAGCATCAACCATTTGATCAAATTCAGGATTTACCTCTATTTCAACACTTGAGAATTCATCATCTTCACTTATTGTAGAAGAGAGGCATACATTAGCTTCTTCATTCTCACTTGATGATTCAGAAGTTGTTGAGTCATTGTCTTCCCATGCTATGTAGGCTTTCTTTGGCTTTCCTTCTTTCTTTACCTTCTTTTCACCTAATTGCTTTTTCAAGAATATAGAACATTCAGATTTAATGTGACCAGGCTTACCACATTCAAAGCAGGTGAAGTTTGTGTTGTTGTTGTCATTTCTTTTGTTGAACATTGAGAACTTCTTGTTCTTTTTGTTCTTCATGAACTTGCTAAATCTTTTGACTATTAGGTTCAAGTTTTCATCTTCTTCATCTTCACTTGAGTCTTTTTCTTTTTGCACAATTGAGGATGCAACTTTCAAGGCTATGCTTTTGTGTTTCTTATCTACATCTTTAGCATGTGTTAGTTGAGACCTTTCTAATTCATACTCAAGAAGATTACCAAATAATGCAGCCATGGGCATCTTGGATAGATCCTTTGATTCCTTGATTGTTGTCACTTTTGGTTGTTATGGTCTTGTTAGACACTTCAAGATTTTGATGTTTAACTCTTCAGCATCAAATATCTTCCCAAGACCAAGAAGATGGTTCACAATGTGAGTGAATCTTGTTTAAAGCTGAGATATATGTTTTTTGTGGTGTTCATCTTGAACATTTCATACTCATGAATCAAGGCATGCTTGCTTGATCTTCTGATTTCATCAGTCCCTTCATGAGTGACTTCCAACATCTCCCACATCTTCTTTGCACTTTTACACCTAACAGTTCTAAAGAATTCATCGGAAGAAAGTGCAAAATTAATCATGTTCTTAGCTTTAAAATCATATTGAACAACTCACTTTTCAGCATTTGTATCTTATCCCATTCTTTAGGAATCATATTATTACCAAAAAATTTTATAGGAACCAAAGGATCTTTTTCTATTGCATTCCAAGCACCTAGGTCATTTGATTGAATGAAAATTTACATTCTGTTTTTCCAAAAACTGAAATGCTCTACTTCAAACATCGGAGAACGATTGAGGGAGGCACCCTCCTTGAAGGTAATTTGTGTGGTATTCATTTTCTTTTAAAGAAAGATAGTGATCTTGAATAACACAAGAACCTGCTTTTGATACCAATTGAAAACAATATGAATACACACAATAACCAAGAGGGGGTGAATTTATTTAAACTTGGCCTTTTTAAAATCTTTAGAAAATCAGAGTTAAAAGATCTTTATCACAATTAAACCAAGAATGCTACAATTAATCAAAGCACTTAGCCCGAAAAAACAATTACAAAAACTTAACTTGTTGAGTAATAAAGAATTCACCAAGAATTACATATCAAGATACAAGAAGAGATTAAAAGATAGAGATCAACACAAGAACTTATATTGGTTCACCTCTCAACAAGAGAAGCTACATCCAGTTCTTCTAATCAAAACTAGATTAGAGTTCCACTATTCACAAAATTCAGTTCTTAAAAGCTTTACAACAATCACCCTTTATCAAACGTAGATAAAGAACAGAAATCCAAAATCCTATTAGACGCCTAGTGATTAAGACATAAAGAACCCTTCTCTACTCTTTCCCTCTAGAGAAACCCACTCTAGAAAAAGCTTCAAAAACCCTTTGTAATAGTTACAAACAACCAAAAATACAAAAACAAATTTACAAGCAAAGCTAATGAAGAGAGACAACCTGATGATCCAATGATTATGAATGAATATGGTTTACCAATCAGACTTGAAAATGAAAAACAATTTTAGAACTTCCTCTCCAAAAGCTTCTTTGAAATCTTTCCCAATAAATCTTTCAATACACCATGAAGATTTGAATATGTGAGACAAGAACTTTAGAACTCAGAATATCCTTTCTCACTTTCAAAAGGCTTATGAAAACTTTGAAAAATTCGTAGAGTAATATGTTCTAAGTTTCAGAAAACCCATCAGCTATTTATAAAAAATAGTTGTAACTGAATGTAATCGATTAAAACTTCAAATTGAATCAGTTGAAAACAAATTTAATCGATTAAAATGTTCTTCAATTTTTTGGAAAGGATATATGAACAAAGTTATCGATTATTTCGACCCATAATCGATTACTACAGGGATACTTCTTTTCAAAAATGAACTAAGTAATCGATTACTAATAAGTGGTAATCGATTATCACAGTCAAGTCATGTTCTGTGTTTATACTGAGTAATCGATTACTTAATGTTGGTAATCGATTAAAATGTTCTTCAAGGCTCAAGTAATAGATTACCAATATGTGGTAATCGATTAACATAGTCCAAAATGGTTTTTCCAAAAACTTGAAACCATGAAACCTTGTCTTTGATGCAATCATGAAATCTTAAACCTTTTTCACAAACAATGTGTTTTTGTAAAATCATGAATGCAAGTCAATGAATGTTTATGCAAATGATCATATGATGATTCTCTCCTACATCAAACAATTTACAAATGTCTTCAATTGAATGACATGTACAAAGCTAAAACACCAATCCATCTTCAGTATATATCTTGATCCACCTCATGTTCCCCCTGTATCTAACAAATGTAGCATTTGTTTTTTGCCGATGATGTGTTGCTCTTCACAAAGGCCAAACCGTCCAAAGTGAGAGTTGTAGTTAACATTCTGGCAAACTTCTGTGCAGCCTCAGGGATGAAAGTAAGTCTGGAGAAATCTAAGGCTTTTTCTTCTAAAGGAATGACCCCTACAAGAAGACAAAATATTAGTAATATTTCTCATATTTCTTTTAGTAATGACTTGGGGAAGTATCTGGGGCATAATATGATGCATGAAAGAGTTATTGCTAGTCATATTGACTTTCTCGTAGAGAAGATCCAAAGGAAGCTAGTGGCATGGAAGGGTTGCCTGCTGAATAGACCAAGCCGAGTTATGTTGGTTAACTCGGTAACCACGTCTATTCCAACTTAGACTATGAGTGTGTAATGGCTTCCATAGAAGACATGTGATTCTATGGATAGGGTGGCAAGACATTTTATTTGGAGTGGTACCATCAAGAAGAGAAAGTTCGTCTTGTCAAATGGAATTCTATAGTCCATAAGAGAAAAGAGGGAGGGCTTGGAAAGCGAATTTTTAGACTCCCGAATATATGATTTTTGGGTAAGTTGTTATGGGATCTTATGCATCAGCCTGATAAATTATGGCTGCAGTTGGTTATAAATAAATATAATATGGATGACCTAGATAACTTGTTGGAAGTGAATGGATCTTATTTGATAATATTAGTTGGTCGGAGTGGCTTTATAATCACATAAAGCTTGGCAACAAAAATCTTCCCATCATTCTTTGGGAGATATGGAAAGCGATCAAGGAATGCTTTGGTCTTTGAGAATAAGATGATCCAGCCTCATCATATTATGCAAACATCCTTTCTCTTATATAATAGTATCGCTCAAGCATTTAAAGGGAGCAAGAACATAGGAAATATGACTCACGCTTCCAAGATGGGTATCTTATATTCAAGCTACTGACAATCAAATTGTTCCTACCAAAATCTGGAAATTCCACGTATGACAATAAGTGGGTTCCAAATTCTGCACATCGGATGAAGAATCGTCTTTGTTAAGGAGGGGACCTGCAAAACAAAGGAAAGGACTCTTACACTCAAGTAAGTACATCAATTATAGAAGAATAATTGAGTAAAAGAGTGAAGAGTTTCTGAGTAAGTGTTTATCGGATGAATATGACCTTAGTAAAGGTTTAGAGAGAACCTGTATTTATAGCGTTGATAAGATAACAGACAATAGTAGGTAGTTACGTAATTCAAATAGGAGATAATGTGTATCTTGTAGATATGTTGTTATTTGTAGAAAGTAACAGCTTGTAGATAATTTGGACAGATATTTGGGGATAAGGTGGTTGCACCAATGTAGATAATAAGCGTAACAGATGTAATGTGGACCAGGAAGGGTCTGACTATTGAGGGTTGATGTCCGCGCTCCTGTAGCAAGGCTGACACGGAAGGCGGACAAGTGTGTTGTCACTATAGTAAGATCGACATTAAGAGCGGAAATGCACATGGTTACTGTAGCAGGGTTGACACGGAGGGTGGACATGTGTATAGTGATTCCACAGTAATGATCACGTGCGATTTACCATATTATTTAGTACATAAGCCCCCAACCTCTAAGCCAGTTTGTAGGCGAAAGAACATGAGTAAGCATCAATGAAGAATATCTGGTGTCAAGGTTGATGTTCTTGACAAGTAAAAGAAATGGTGAACTCATAGAGCCCCCGAGGGTGGACAAGTGATGTTCGATGTCAATGTTGATAACTTTGTAAAAAGTAAATGTGGAGCTATGTCAAGCCCCTTAACCTGAACGTGTATTGTCCAGGTTGTTACTGTTGAAATGTCCAGAGTGGATGTATCTGTTTTGTGAGTGAAGTCAAACATGTCAGGCAAATGAAGTGTTGAGGTTGGGCACTTCTGCCAATATTTGACTGTTGGAGTGACTATTGAAAGCGAGCGTTACGCTTTGTCATTTCCCCAGGTGCGTGAAGCACACTCGCCATACTCGTGCATATGTGTCATTCAAGGAGTGGACACGTACTGGAGTCATGCGAAAGTGGGTGAGTGGGGACTGATTGTGACACAGACTGCAAGGGAGTCATTTCAAATTCTACACGTTATTGCATAGTAGTCACGTCTCCATTTAAATGGACGAGACACTTGACATTTTCTCTCACCGCCATTTCTACCTTCCTGCTTTCTCGAAACTTCTTTGCTTCTTTGATCTTCTTCTTGCTCAAACTTTCTTTCTGTTCAAAGAATTCATTTTTCTACTGAAAACATGTATGAATCCCCCATTTTTTATTCTGCTTTGGGTACGAGAGGCAGCGATTCACGGGGCTCGATAGGGCAACCCCTGATGTGCGAAATTATCTCAATAGGTGACTCTTCGGAGGAAACCACCCACGGTTTAAAAGGTGATTTTGTATTAGTGTGATTAATAGTATAAAAATTAACTAATAAAAGAAAGATATTTTGAAAAATTAAATTAAAAATTATTAGTAACATTATAGTATAAAAAAATCTCATATTAGTTATTCTAAAACCTTTAACCAATATCTATATTTTCTTTATAAAAAAAACTAATAACTATTAGTTTTTCTGCACTTTCCCTAACGTGTCCACAAAATCATGTTCAAAGAATATTTTGGGAACTAGCACTGGAGCACCCCAGCGCCTGCACAATGTAACCTCAGCATTGTTATTTACTATATATTTCCAGTTTTTTTTATTAAAAAATTTATAAAATATTAAATTAGAAATTTAAAGTTATAATAAACATGCGTAGCAATAAATATATACATAATTAATATTAATATTAATATAAATAATTAAAAAGTAATATATGAATACAATTAATTAAAATTTGAGGCATAAAAGATATTTTAATGTTAAAAAAACTAAAAGTAACTAAAACCAAGATTTGAAGAAAACAATTTTAGCATTGAAGGAATATATTTAAAAAAATTAAGAATTTTCGAATATTTAAAAAACTACTAGTAATGCATGGTAATAGTAGATGCTCTATCATCAACGTGACAGTATATTCAAATTTGTTGGGTCAATAATCAATATAGAAACACTAGATTTCATTTTTATCACTGGTTTGCAATGCTGCCTTGAACTGTCGTTTGGTACCAAATTTAAAGTCTCAAGTATCATTTGGATGTTAGAGCAACGTTCCACTTCTGCTGGCCAAAATTATTGACCAAGCCATATCATTACAATTACCATCATTTTAATGTGAAAATGAAAACTCTGTGTCTTTTTCCTACACTTTGTTTCATTAGTTGGGAAAGAATCAATATCGTAAAAAATGGTCATGATTTGCTTGACCATCCTTCTCTTTGTGTTCTTGTCCAAGTCCAGGTAATGTGTTTAATTAAACAAGGAAAAAAATAAAAAATATATGATTGATCTAGTGGTTGAGAAAAAAGCACGTAAGGATAATGGAAAAAAATTGCAGATTCGAATTTTTTACTGATATTTTTAACAAAATTAACAAACTTATGTTTATCCATAATAATAAAAAGAAGTACAATTTCTTTAAATATGCCAAATGGTTATAAATCTATAATATAAGTGTGACTATTGGAAAATATTTACAGTCACACATTGAAGACTTGTCCAATCCTCCACCTTCTCCTTTCTCCATTAACACCCTCAACAAACCAAAAGAACTTCTGCAAGCCACAGACATTACTTACTTCTCAGGCCTATATATGTGTGTATATATATATATATATATATATATATATATATATATATATATATATATATATATATCCTATATTTAATTTAATTAACCCCTCGAAAGTATATAAGAAAAAAATTAGAGAGAAAATAATATGACAATGAAGGGGAAAAGAATAAAGGGATGATGACTTCTCCTTTGGCTTTGTCCGAGTAAAACAACTTTGTTATTATTTCTTCTAATAAAGTCAACTATCGTCATGATTGTTCAATTGCAAAGACCCGTCGTTGATCAATTTCTGGCTTAGGCTAGAGAACCTCTCTCTTGAATACTGCCTTGATGCTTTCCTCCAATCTGTGCCTGCTTTCATCATTGCAGCAAATTCCTCATAACTTATTTTTCCATCCTGCAATACATGAAGGAAAAGGTCAAAGGGTGGTTCCAAGTAAGACAAAAGATCTACAAGCTATTTCTATAAAACTAAAAATCTAGATCAACAACATTATTGAGATTCATATAGAATATTGTGGAGTTCCATAACACCAGAGAGGAGCCGCACATGGAAAAGAAACATTCTCAACTTCTGATGCGTGGGAAACTAAAAATTTCTCTAGCTTCTACCAATTGTCCCTTAATATTTTAAACTAGATGGAAAAGAGATAAAAATAATCCTATTTTTGAGGGGGAGGGGTTTAACTAGGGATATCTTCACTCCAGTTGAAAATCAGAAATTAATCATTTAAGATATTGAAATATATTTAAGAAACTGATCTTAAAAAATAATAATTCTTATGTAAGAATCTTATAACTCATGTCTAAAAGGATGCTTAATTTAACTATTTTGATCTCATCATTAGAAAGTTGTTCAAAATTGAATCTGATATCGTCAAACAAAGAGAAGGCGTTAAAGTGTATATATATATATATATAATAAATGAATAAAAAAAGCTTGACATTGAAATTTTAATCCCTTATAAAATCAAATTGAATAAAAAAAAAGTGAAATATATTGACATTATCTGTGTCCACATCATGTATAATTGCATTGATGACTTCTTCACTGTTTGTTTCAATCTCATCAGCAAAGGCATTATGTAACTCCTCAATTTCAATATATCCACTTTGGTTCTTATCGAAAAATTGGAAGGCTTTGTGAAGGTGCTCATCATTGTCTATCTTTCTCAGATGAATAGAAATGGCTACAAACTCGCCATAATCTAGGTACCCGTCGTTGTCTACATCACCCTGTATAAGCAGAGCCCGCAAAGATTAAAAGTTGTAGAGAGCTTTCTAAGGGTATGAGTGTCAAACAATAATTTAAAATAGTACATTCAAACAACCATCTATTGAAGTAAAATAGGAAATAGCATCAAGAGGATTAAGAATGTCTGCTTGTAACAGTTTATTACTTCAGACTTACCTATTTAAAAAACTTCTCTGTTAGCATGTATGAACTAATTACTCGTACCCAGTAAAATATGCCAAGGTTGCAATTAGTTTAATCAGAAAAAGGGATATAAAGTCATAGTGTAAAAAGTTTTACACAATCATCTAATCATAATTCATCATATATGGTAACCTCGTAGACTTTTTAAATAATTATCTTAAATTAATTTAAACGGTAATTTATGATTGGATGACAATGTCAGACATTAAACTCTTAGTTTGATATATTACAAAGCATAATTTTGAAAAACAAGAGACCAAACTACTTATTTCTTCACACATCAAATTGTGGAGCAAACAGAAAAGAAAAGTTTCCAGATAAAGTGAAAAATACTCACAGCATCCATAAGTATTTGGACATCCCCATCAGGAATTTGGTGACCTAGTTTATGCAACCCTACGCGCAGCTCATGGATGTTAATCTTGCCTTTATTGCTTGTATCCATTATCTGGAATCCCTCTTTTATTCCAGCAACTTCTTCTAAAGACAAAAACTCTGCAATCACCTGTTCACATGAAAGTCAACAGAACAGAATCAATAAACTACAAATCAGAATGGAGATATATGGATAAACAATTTCAAGATTATTCAATTATTGTTGAGAACATTACCCTCAAAGCTCGTTTCTTAAGCTTGTTCATTACAGTAAATTGCATGAGCCTTGATCTAACAGTTTCTCCCAATGAAACATTAGGAGCTTTCTTTTCATTCTGTAACCACGGATGATCTGCATTCAGTGAACAAGCAACATTACCACCATCCTCACATTATCATTTCGCAACTTCTAAGAAAAACAAAATATTCTACATAATTCTACACACTTCATCTCCCTAAGCATTTTATATGAAATGCATATCAGCATATATATACCTAACACTTCTTGTGCAGTAAGACGGCACTTTGGGTCAGGGTCAAGCATCTTCTTCACAAGGTCCTTTGCATTATCAGAAACCTTCGGCCATGGCTCCCTTCTAAAATCAACAACAGATCGAATAATAGCTTGAGCAACTCCCTGTTCGGTTTCTGCGTTTAAGACACAAGATTTAAAATCAAATATATCACACAGACAAAACAAGAAATAATGATATAATAGAAATTGTACCAATGCAATGGAAAATAAACAAAACATTATCTATAATATATCCTTCTTTATCTTCTATTAAACATACAATGCATGAAAAATATCACATGAGCACAAAATAACACCTTCATCCATGCAAAAAAGATCATTGTAAATGATTTCACCATAAAGAAATGGAAAGATAATGTTGAATTCTTTAATGATCTATGAATCCATTGGATAAACATGTTGATGAGTCAAGTATCACTGGCAGTGCAATTAGTCATCTCAACACCTAATGTTCAGAAGACAGATCATGCTGATTAGTTCAAGATCACTGCTTAATTAGAAAGTGTAACCAAGACATAATATTTGCTCGGTAACAAACAGGCCACTCTGTTTTGCTGAACTGAAATCCAAAAGCATATATTATTTCTATTCCAGCACCAAGAAATTCTCTTACTAATTAAGAAAAATAACCACGCGAGAGTGTAAAATTATCTTAAAAGTCATACCAATTGTAACATCCTCAAAATTATATCTTGAATTCATATTTATAATTGAATTGTGGAAGTGTAATGATACTTGGATACAAAAACAATAGTTGAGGAGAAATGATCATATTGTCCTTCCCTTAAATCAGAAATTAAGAAAATGCCCTTGAGATGAAAATTACATAAATACCCCTGAATATTTTGGTTTGATATTTTAAGGTAGAAATTACAAAAATCCCCTTGGATATTTTGGAAAATTACAATCATGCCCTTAGAATGCAAATTACCATAATACCCTTGAGACTAAAATTTACCAAGACACCCTTAGATACTTTGTGAAAACCTGATTAAATTACAGAGTATCCTTTGATGGCAAATTACCAAAACACTTTGTGACAGAAAGTTTCAGAATAGAATTCATATGAATTTTATACGATGATAACTTTGAAATTCTATTCAGGAAAACTTATGTAGCAGAAAAGTATAGAAAAATGATCAGTAGAATCTAGAGAATTTCTCTTAATTGTAGGATGAATAGACTTATTTAATAAAATGGTTTAGTAATTTTGATTGTTAAAAGTAGTATGGACCAATCGGAATTAAAATAAGAACAGTCTTGTAAGAAAAGTTTGAGTAGTACTCTGTATATATTACTTGTGAGCAATTTTTACTGAAATTGAAGTCAGTTTTTGAAAAACTTTAGAATGTTATTATTCAATATTGTCTTTAGGTAGAAGAGTTCGAATCAAACTTGAATTCCTCTTAATGAATGCCATGTGGAAAGACAAAGTGAAGTTGAACTTTACTTCCTACTAGAAAATGCCAAGTGTGAAGTAATGATGGAACTAGATTCTTCTTCTTCATAAAAGGTGACATGTAGACACAAGGAGAACCACACAATTTTATTCTCTTTAAGGAAATGAAAACATGATAAATAGAAAAATATCTTAAGCTTCATAAATTAAAATGATAAGATACAATCATGAAGGCTTAAGAAACATCTAGTCATTTGTAAGTTATCATGCTTTGGGAATTATTTATACAAAGTAGCATGAAAGAAAGTAAATTTTCTCCTCCTTCTTTGTTGTCCACGTGAATAAGCTAAAAGAAGAGAGAAACTTCATGAACATGCCAAGTAAGAGGACATTTGAAAGAAAGGTGTCATGCCTTGAAGAATATGGATACAAGGTAACATGAAATGAAGCAAAAATTTTTCTTCCTTTCTCTAGTGGTCACGTGAAGCATGGAGAAGATAGGAGAAACTTCATGAATTGGATAAGTGGTGGGACACTTGTAAAGGCCATGCCAAGTAAGTAAGATACTTGTAAAGAAAAGCCTTATGATGAAGACAAGTGGTAGGACACTTGTAAGCAACATAATAATTTAGAAGATTTTTATTTATAAAGTAAAAGAATAATAATGAAGCTAGTTAGAATATAATGGGATGGAAAGATACTAAGTTAGGATGGAACTAAATGAAGGTAATTAGTTAGGAAGGGCAATTATGTCCTTGAATATTAAATTATTTTTCAACTACTATATAAAGGGGAGAAGGGAGGCCTTAAGTGGAAGTCATTCTCAAGACTTCATCCTACTACACCTTCACGTGAATCTCTCTCCCATCTCTTTCATTTCATTTTCATCCTTTCCTTTTCAAAGCATAAATCAATTGAGAAGAGACTCACTTCCTTTGAAGATCACGTGTAGAAGGCTAGCACCTTTAGGAAAAGTTTGTCAAGCTTTATAAGAAGATAGCAGGCTTCATTTCTTAGAGGATTTCTCAAGGAAGGCAGCCCTTACTCCATTCCATTTTCAAAAATCAAACTCACTTGAGGTAGACTAGGCTTCAATCTCTAGTTAAGCATTTGTTTGGTTTAACCTATATGCTTAATTGGGCAGATTTATGATTATTATTTAGGTTGGAAATTCATGTTATTTAGGGTTATTTTATGATATGGAAATATTAATTTAAACCATAGGATAGGTGATGATTTATAGGCTGAAATATTGGTGACGTTTGGAAGTATATTTGGTGATCTTTGGAAGTGATTTTGATGATATTTTGGTTGTTTGTTCATAGTTTTATTATGGTACTGTTTTGAATTAATTTTTAGAAGTAGAGGTTGAATGGTATGTAGTTAAATGGTTCAAATGCTTGAGTGATTAAATTTGAGGATGAAGTAGCAAGGTGGTAGGTGAAAGAAGATTAAGATGCATGCTAGGTTTTAATCTTTTCTCGTGAAAGTTTAAAGGAATTAGAAATTATTTGAAAGATATATTGTGGTTTATTAGTTAGACTACTAACATGATTTTTTGTAGCTTGAGGATATTCAATTGTCATGCCTAAGTTGGTATAATTTTTACTTGAATAAGGCATGATAGTTTAAACCATACTTTTGGATACGTATGATGTTGTGATATAAATTTTTTCATGAGGTTGTGTGTATTTGCTCATGGATTTTGTTATTGATGGATTTGATGTGATGATATTTTGATTCGTGTTTCCAAGTCCAGTACGAGATTTTGTGAAACAGAATCTGATACTACATACAGTACGATATGTAGTGACCAGATGCACATATATGGCATAAATCATGCATGTTTGTGTAAGACAATCGTAGCGTCTACATTCAGTACGATGTGTAGAGGCCATGTGCACCCTGGTAGAACATCATTTCATGCATTCATATAGCTGCATAATTCTTGTACGAATTTATTTGGTTATATTGGGAATTTACTAACGTACTAACGTGTTTGGTGGTTTAGATTTTGCCTACTAAGAAATTTTGTTTCTCACTAGATTTGTTTCATTCTTTTTAGATGGCAACAATGGTCACTTTCCTTGATGACCTGGGTCGGTGATGGTGTAGAAATGAAGATATGAAGTAGACTTTTGTTTGGAAAAGCTTGTACTTGTTTAATATTGACTTTTGTAACAAGGACTATGACTACTTATAATACATGTATCAATTTAAAAACTTCTATAATCTATACGTTTTAGAATTTATACTAGTATACGTTTCAGTAAAAATTATTATTATCTAACGATTCTTAAAAATTCAATTCTAATAAAAATACAATATCTAGAATAAATTTTAGGTCGTTACACCAATCGTGATCTGTGATTAGATGGCAGCATAAACCAATGCATCACCATTAAACTCTTACTAATTTACTATAATAAATATTTAGTTTTAGTATACTTAAGATCTCAGACTCACAAAAGTCACAACATCTTCCAGCACCAAGAAATTCTCTTACTGATTGAGAAAAATGACTCTCCACTGATAGTATACCAATCATGATCTGTGATTAATTCTGACTCACAATTAAACTTTCTAATTTACTATAATAAATAATTAGTTTTAGTATACTTAAGATCTGACTCACAAGCCACAACATCATTCAAAATACAAAACTAACCTGCCCAAAATGGTGGGACGCCACAAAGTAAGATATAGAGAATTACTCCAGCACTCCAGATATCTACTTCAGGACCATAATTACGCTTTAATACCTCAGGAGCCATGTAATATGGACTTCCAACTATCTCATTAAATCTTTCACCTGTAGAAAAGGAAAACTTTTAGCTTATTGTAAATGGCTGGAAGCAGCAAAATGTTAATAAGGATCAAACAACAACATTGAGATTCAATAACTAGCCAAAAGCATTACCTGGTTTGAATAAAACCGACAATCCAAAGTCAATAGCTTTCAAAGGTGCTGTTTCCTTCTTGTTTCCAAACAAAAAGTTCTCGGGTTTGAGATCACGATGCATCACGCCATGTTTGTGGCACATCTAAACAACAACAGAATACAAAATAATCACGATTTAACATCAAATTTAGAATAATTAATCAACAATAAGAAAAAAGGAGAGAAACACTCCAAGCACACAGGTGTAGTAAAGAGCAAAGAATCTTCATAGGACATACTAACCAAGAAACAAATTATACCTGGCCCCAATATTTCAATTCCAAAGATTAAGATGATGCCATTTATACATAATATATAATTTATTTGCAGGTTTGATGAGTGAGATACACAAAAACAGTTCTTCTTCAACAAAAATCAAAGTAAATGTCATTTTTAATATATATCCCACACTCATGCTGAACCATCCAGACAAAATGACAAACTACTACAAAAAAGAAACAAAACAGAAACGGAACACAAGACATGAAAATGTAGTAGTTTTCAAATTTTCTTATGCACATGCAATTTTAAACCAGCTTGTCCAAATGCTCTGAACTTATTAAACACTTGTCACTCCATTGAAGGTACTTGTCTTCCCCAAAAAACGTGCTTCACTTCATATTAGCACATACACAATTACATATTAAAAATGCCACTCCATTTTAAAACGGGAGCATCCTTCACATTAACATAGAATTAAAGCGAAGAGAAGGAGACGGAGTAATTTTTCAAAACACAACCGAAAAGATATGGTAGCGGACCTGCACGACTTCGACAATGGTTCTGGAGACGGTGGCGGCGGCGCGCTCGGTGTAGTGGCCACGCGCCACGATGCGGTCGAAGAGCTCACCGCCCTCGCAGAGCTCCATGACGAGGTGAACGGCATTGTCGTCTTCGTACGTGTCCTTCAACGACACAACGTTCGGGTGTTTGGGCAAGTGCCGCATGATCTCCACCTCCCTCCTCACGTCATCGATATCTATCGCGGTCCGCAGCTTCTTCTTTGAAATACTCTTGCATGCTAACTCCTCCTTCGTCTCCCTGTCTTGGCACAGATATGTTACCCCGAACTCTCCTCGGCCCAGCTCCCGGCCCAGGTCGTAACGCAGCCCTATGTCCCGGCCCGTGGGCTCCGTCAGCACCACCAGCTTCTTCCCCCACCCGTTCTCGTAGGAATTACGCTTCTTCTTTTGTTTTTTTTCTTTTCTTGTTTGACCGGATGGCACAACGCAGCAGTTACCCATAGAGATGATGATCCAATGTACTCGGCTTACACACCAGCGTCAAAGCAAACAATACCTCAAATTACGACGATGAAGCTACAACAAATAATATCTCGAATGTTGTGAAACCTAAAGTAGACAATATCTGGAATGATGTAAACCTAAAACGGATAATAAAACACACAATATACCAAATATTGTGAACTTTTCTTCTTTTTTTGAGAGGGAATGTTGTGAAGCTAAAACGACAACATCTATGTAGATTTTATAAATGGGAAATAAACAGAAGAAGTGGACAATTTAGATGCGATGAGAAAATATATGCCATGATTACCTAAGGAGCAAACAATGTCTCGTATATGATGAATATGAGACGGACAATATCTCGAATGTAATAAACCTAACAATGTGACAGATTTGAGGTCGAAATACCTTGAAAACAAAATGAGAATTATTTTAAGGACAAAATCATGAACTACTACGACATGTGTACGTGAAAACGAACAATAGCTCTAATGCAATCTATGAATATGGGATTATGATTTAAGGGAGGGTTACGAGGAAGGAGGAAGGAGAGGAGAGGAGGTGAAAGATGAAACGCGGACGCTTGGCTCCGGCTTCTCCTTCTTCTTCTTCCTTAACCCTCTTTTTCTATTTTTTTTTTTTTTTGTGTTGTGTTTTTTCTCTCTCTAAATTAAATGGGATTTTCTCTCCGTAGAAAAGGAAGGCACGATGAGCTGGTTGTTTCCAATTTTTTCCTGTTTACGCCAGAATGAAATCAGAGTGTAATATCCGAAATTTAGATTATGGAATCATCCGCTTTTTTTTCAGCTTCCTTAATTAATAATTGGGATTCTTTTAACGTGCTGATGAAAGAATGAGCTGGCTATGCTTGATTTGTTTTTTTGTGTGGATGGAAAAAGTTTTACTGGGAATGAAATTTATTTTTGTGATTTTTACTTTAGAAGGATTGATTTTTTATTTTTTATTGAAAATAAGAATAAAAAATCTCACTAAAGTAATGTCGATAGAAAATTGACTCATAGGAAGAAAAAAAAAAGCAATATATGTAAAGATAGTTGTAAAAGATTTTAATTTATCATTAAATAAAAAATTATTGTATAATTTATAAAAAATTATGGATTTGCAAAATAATTATTTAAACATTATATTAAGAATGAATGTTGATTGCCTATTAAATAGTGAAGAAAAATGTGTACAATATTCTACTAATTTTATATTGAAAGATTTTATTAGAGTTTAATTTTTATTTTAGTCCATCCTTGTATAATTGTGTAAAAATATATGAGAAATTATATTTATATATAGTTTTTCAAATAATAACATATCTATAGGGGTTGATTGATCACTAAGGATATGGTCGAGTACCCCCTTATCATAGCCGAACACCCCCTAACCATGACTAGACACCTTGTATCCTTTGGTCTCGGTTGAATACCTATTGGCCAAGGCCGAACATCCCTTCATCATAATTATAAGAAGTCAATTACGGATCAGGACAACAAGATTACTTGATGGAAATATAATCACTATCAATTCCTCATTAACAGATAATCATGGATTAACATTCTCACTAACCTTAAAGGTAAAACCCATGAGTTCAAGGTTCATTAATATGTGTACATAAAGGATAAATTTTCGAGGTAACACACTATTCATTCTCATTGAGAACGCCGAGTTAAGTTTTAGAGTGTATTTGTAGGTACTACCTCTGCCGCATCGGAGACGAGAAAATTATCCTAATACCCTTGTGCAGGTACAAATAAAGTGAGCAATAAAAGGAAAAGAATAAAATAAAATATTTAATATGGACAAAGAGAAAAAGAAAAGATAAATTATAAAAATATCATAAATATAGTATATGAATAATATAGCTCAAATTAAATTATTTCAACATTTGAAAAAATTAAATTATTTAAAAACCTATTTTTAAGTTTAGTCATATCATATCATGTAGTAGACCAATTCATACAAGATTATTTTAGTTTAACTAGATTTTAAACTCGTGATGCACGCTTTCAATTAAAGTATATATTTTTTAATATTTATATTTATTATTTATATAAATTAAATATATGAACATTAATATTTATATTTAGTATTATTTAAATAAATATGAACATTAATTTATAAAAATATCTTTATTAATAAAATTGATTTCAAATATTCAGTAGCATATTAAATATAATTATATTAAAATCTAGGAAGATGATTAACTAAATTTTTAATTGAGGACATGTTGTCTTTAAAAATATTAAGCTGTTGAAATTTATTTTGATTTATTCTTTCTCCAATTAATAATAGTGATGTAAAATTTATATGAAATGTATAAATTAAAAAATATAAGAAATATAAATTTATATTATTTGAATGAGTATTCAATTTTGTTATTTTGAATATTATATTTACATGTACTTGAATTGTGTGTGTTTATAATTAATATTTTTTAAATGTTTTATTATAAAATAAAAATATTATTTTAAAATGATATTTAATCATTTTGAATATATTAGTTTTAGTCATGTGATATTTTTA
>PYAF01006316.1:46763-62538 GCA_007407185.1 Glycine tomentella
AATGATTATATGATGTTTTTTAGAAAATAAATTGAGAAGAATTTTTTTTATTAAGAAATAAAGTTTTGTAATGCTTCTGATCATATAAGAAAAATATATTTACTGGTATAAAAAAGAATAAATTTCCAAATAATATATAATAAAAACATCATATATAAATTTGTTTATGAATAATAAAATGTAATTAGTAAACGTGCTGATGAAAGAATGAGTTGGCTATGCTCGATTTGTTTTTGTTGTGTGGATGGAAAAAGTTTTACTGATAATGAATTTTTTTTTTTTTTGTGATTTTTACTTTAGAAGGATTGATTTTTAATTTTTTGTTTTAAAAATAAGAGGAAAAATTTCGCTTAAGTAATGTCGATAGAAAAGTGATTCATAGGAAGAAAAAGTAAAAAAAATAAAAATATGCAAAGATAGTTGTAAAAGATTTTAATTTATCATTAAATCATAAATTATTACGTATAATTTATAAAAAAAATTGTGAATTTGCAAAATTATTATTTAAATATTATATTAAGAATGATTGTTGATTGATTGTTAATGTAAATTTTTAAATCATGCCTATTAAATAGTGAAGAAAAATGTGTACAAAATTATTCTAATTTTTATATTGAAAGATTTTATTGGAATTTAATTTTTATTTTAGTTCATCCTTGTATAATTGTGTAAAAATATATGAGAAATTATATTTGTATATAGTTTTTTTATATAGTAACGTATTGATAGGGGTTGATTGATCACTAAGGGTATGGTCGAGTACTCCCTTGGAAATAGCGAAACACCCCCTATCCAATATTAGACACCTTGTATTCTTTGGTCTTGGTTGAATACCCATCGGCCAAGGCGAACACCCCTTAATCGTAATGTAAAATAAAATATTTAATATTGACATTGAGATAAAGAAAAGTTAAATTATAAAAATATTATAACAATATAGTATTTGAATAATATAACTCAAATTAAATTATTTCAGCATAAAAAAATTAAATTATTTAAAAACCTATTTTTAAGTTTAGTCATCATATCTTGCAGAATGTAGACCAATTGATACATGATTATTTTAGTTTAACTAGATTTTATACACTATGGTGCAAGATTTCAATTGAAGTATATCTTTTTTAATATTTAAATAAAAGACCTTGGATTTGATAAGCCTCTAGAGACTCGACCAGGGACGCATTTGTCCTGGGTTTGGTGAGGCTCATCAAAGGTAGACCTTGGATTTGACGAGCCTTTGGAGATTTGACCAGGGACGCATTTGTCCTAAGTTTGGCGAGACTCACCAAGGGTGGACCTTAGGTTTGATGAACCTTTGGGAAGTCAGTATTTACACAAGGAAAATGTTAAAGACTGAAGGGAGAAGGGATTTTATTTAATTCAATCATTTGAGTACAAGTCCTCTTAATTCCTCAGGTGTACCTTGTTAAAACCTCTCAAGCCAAAACCTTAGTTTTTTTCTTTTGGAACAAAAGACTTGAGTAAGAAAAAGAGTACAACACTTGGTATTGTTGTAGATCATCTGAAATAGAATTTTAGATGGGTAGCATTCCATGTTCTTGGAATTGCTTTTCCATCTAGCTCTTGTAGTCTATATGCTCCATTGTCCAAGCTTGCGATGACCCTGAATAGGCCTTCCCAGTTGAGTTCTAACTTTCCTACTTATGGCTCCTTCCTTGCTTGACCTTCGACTCTCCACACTAGGTCTCCAGGTTGAAAGGCTCAAGATCAGACCTTAGTATTGTATCTTCTTGATGCTCGAAGCTTGGTAGCTTCTTCCTTGATTCTGGAAATCTCTTGGACTTCGTCCTTCATTTCTAATTCCACCCTCATATTTTCTTTGTTCTATTGTGCCTGTAAAAACAAGCTTCTTGTCGATGGTTCCCCGACTTCAATGGGGATCATGGCATCCGTGACATATAAAAGATGGAAAGGGGTCTCTTTGGTCGTTGTTTGGGGTGAACAGTGATAAGCCTAAGGTATGCTGAGGAGTTCCTCCTTCCACAGACCCATGGACTTGTCAAGTCTTGTGCGCAGGGCTTTGAGGATGACCTTGTTTACTGCCTCCGTCGAGCCATCTGTCTGGGATGTTCGACAGAAGTCACGAGGTGCCTTACACCTAGCCTTGACAGGAATTCTTCATAGGCTTGAGCTTTGAATTGGGTACCGTTGTTGGTGACAATGGCGTAAGGGAAACCATATTTGCATATGAGGTGCTTCCAAGTCAACTTTTTTACCTCGCTGGCTAAGATTTCTCAAAATGGCCTTGCCTCAACCCCCTTAGTGAAATAGTCAATGGCGACCAACAAGAACTTACTTGTCTTGGGGCTTTTGGTAACGATCCTAGTATGTCCAACCCCGATATGGAAAAGGCCAAAGGGAGCTCAAGCTATGGAGGTTGTCGAGGGATATGCGTGGAACATCTGTGAATTCCTGGCATCTTTTGCATCTCCTTGCAAAGTTGAGGGCGTCTGCCTTAAATGTCGGCCAATAGTAGCCGACACGCACGACCTTGGATACCAAGGAGCCTCCCCTGGTATGAAGGCCATATATTCCTTCATGCAACTCTCGCATACATAGTCTGCTTGTTGGCTCTTCAGGCACTTGAGCAAGGGTGTCGTCAACCCTCTTTTGAATAGTTCACTGTAAGGACCCTCAATGTGGCACGGGTGGCGCCAGATCCCACGCAAATAGCTTCAGGGATCTTTAGAAGAAAACCCTGTTAAGGGTGTGGCGCGGGTCGCGCCAGGTATGGCGCTAATGGCGCCAGACCCACTAGAATTCCACGAACAGAGCACCAGAGCCACGCCAGGAGCGCCATGGTCTCTGGAATGTGGCGCCAGGGGCGCCAAGTTCGCGCTAGGAGCGTGAGATGTTCCGGAAGTTCACGCTTGGGGCGTGAGAATTGGCGCGAGAGGAGCCATGTTTCCCAGCCAGCGCGGTTAGCGCCAGCTGTGGCGCCACAAGGTCAAGGGAGGATGGCGCTGGTGGCGCTGGGGGCGCCACAGGTTCTGGAAGTTGGCGCTGGGGGCGCGGGGCTAACGCTAGGGGCGCCAGAGGCACCGCCATTGTGGCGCGATCAGCGCCAGAGGTGGAGCGATCCGCGCCAGACCTCGGGCAGGGCCACTATTTAAGGGCCAAAACACGAATTTTTGAGAGGAAAAGTTGTTCTTCCTCTTCCCCACGCCCAAACCTCCATTGATGCTTGTCCCAAGCTTCCTAGGACCTTATACCTTGGCCTAAACACCTCCCTATGACCTATAAACTTGAGAGAATCACCTAGGAAACTTGAATCCTTCATCCTTTCTCTTAAAAACCCCTTGTGAGTGAGAATTCCTTTCTGAAGGAAAACCTCTGAAACTTGAGTTTGGCAAGGACCCAAGGCTTAGCACGGACAACAGAGCTAAGGAAAGCTGTCCTCCAGCCTTTCTGGTCGCCACTGAGGTAAAAAACTCGAGTTTCCTCAGTTATTTTAGGATTTGGGGGTTTTCTGTGAATAGTGACCCATATGAGCTGGGGCTAGAATTAGCCCAGGGTCTTGTAGAAAAACTTGCTTAGAATGGTTTAGTGATGAAGGATTAGCTTTCAGAATTTGAATTGGTTAACTTTGAATCTTGGCTCTGTGTATGCATTTGTGGCTTGTGTGATAGTCACTTGTGATGGTTATCTAACATGCTAGAGCCTTGATTATGTTTGTATTGAGCCTTAGAGGCTAATTGAACGGTGCCTTGATTAAGGTTTAGACCGTTCCAGTGATAATTGAGTTATGGGGCTAATGAGAGCTTATGCTCAGATATGCATTCTGCATTGAGTTTGTGATGACTCAGATGCTTTGTATGCAGCCCTGATGGACCTTGAAGGGTCTGTGAGTAGCCTAGTAAGGGCTTGACTTGATTGAACCCTAGGATAGGGGAATTCTTATATGATATGTTTCTGTACTTGGATGACTGTTGATTAGTTTTGATATGGATATATGCCTTGATTAGAGCTTGACACTGAGAGTGTCGGTGGCGGGAGCCACAGAGCAGGGAAAGAACTGTAGAGCGAGGCTTTGCCAGGTAAGTTCTGTGTCCCTGGGGATGATTTCCCGCTTTTTGTTCCACACCACACTCCGGGTGGAGTGGTGGTTATATTCATGATGCATTCATTTGGTTGTTGCATCCTCATAATGATATGTGTGTGCATCTGTGCTTGTTATGTGATATGATTGTGATAGATCTATTAGCCAATAGATAGATATGGACCTCCCTAGGAGATGATGGTTTCCTCCTAGTATGGTTGGCTCATGGTTGAGGTAGCTCCCAGGGAATTGGTTCCCACAAACCATGGGGATAGAAGTTGAGGTAGCTCCTTCTATTCTCGGAGGTACCATATATGTGCATCCATGCGAAGGGTTAGCACCCAATGGGATGGCACAGGTGTCAGTTTCCGGTCTTACCCTGATTTAGGCATTGAGGTAGCTTCGCCATGTTTGGATGTTTAATATATTATTATGAGGGCCAGAGGGCCAGGCCAGTGGGCCATTTGCTTGTGATTGCTTGATGTGTGTTTCATGGAAAGTGGGCCAGGGTGGAGGAGATGTCTCCAAGGACCTTGAGCTTACTGAGATGTGTATCTCACCCCGTTTGGGGATTTATCTTTACAGGTGACTCTTCTGGAAGAGGAGAGCAGTCTCAGGGCAGGAGGCTCTAGTGGAGACATGTCTGCTTGGCCGGTGGCAGCAGAGGGAGCTTGAAGGCTCAGTTTTGTTTTGATTCTGTTTTATACCCTTGATAAGGGCTGGTGTGTGTACACCTGAGTTATGTACAGTTCTGTATACCCTCGGTGGGGGCAAATATTCTTTTATATCACCATGGTGTGGTGTGAGACTGTTGTATATATGTATGTACAGAACTGATGTTGTTATGATATATGATGTTCCTCCTGAGTATACTTGTAATGTTTCTGATTATCTGCCTATATGTGTACTGGATAAGAAACTGGATCAGCAGGGGTGTGAGAAATCTGTCTTGTGTGTATGTTTTATGTGATGTGCTTTTATTCCATACATAATGAATCAAGAAAAGCGATTCTTTTCTTTCGCTGAGTTTTATATTCTGTTTTTAAGCGCTAATCTGATATGATTAATGATAACGCACCGGAGGCCTACGGGGTGTTACATTTAATGGTATCAGAGTCGTTTCTTGATGAGGACATTATGTATGGAATTGTTTGGTGTTGGTCTGTGATTGAATTTGACATGAGCATTGCATGGGGGTACATTAACTGTGGGCCTGATCAACTCACTGTGTGATGTACATGTGTAGTGCCATGGTGAGACCTAGAAGCACCAGTAGGCTACCAGTGCCCAGTCTGATCCAGTTGCGGCTGCACTAGCCGCCATGCAGCAAGAGCTGGCTGCTAATAGACAGATTCAGACAGATATGCAGCAAGAGATGGCTGCTAACAGATAGACTTAGTGGGAGATGCAGCGAGAGATGGCTGCAACCCGAGAGGTTAATGAAGCCTTGATGAAGGCTAATCATGATCTGCTAGAGGAGGTGAAGAACCTCAGGAGGGATGATAGAGTATCCTCCTACCCATAATGGCGAGGGTAGTCAGCAGCAGACTGGTGGGAGCCACCAGAGAGGGGACCCGATGTCCCGGGTAGAGGCTGAGAGTGACGCAGTAGCCAGAGGGAAAATGCTTATTACCTTCCAGAAGCATGACCCTCCAGTGTTCTCAGGGGGCTATGATCCAGTGGCTGCAGCAAGGTGGCTGCAAGACTTAGAGAAGATCTTTGAGGTGATGGAGTGCCTTGATCACCAGAGGTTGCTGTATTCAACCTATATGCTCCAGGGTGACGCCCATGAGTGGTGGAAGACCACAGTTCAGTTTCTGAGAGGTCGGGGAGAGATGATTACCTGGCAGTTGTTCGAGGCCTGCTTCCTGGACAGGTATTTTTCTAGAGATGCCCGAGAGCAGAAGCAGGTAGAGTTTGATGGACTCGTCCAGGGGAGCATGACAGTGGACAAGTATCTAGCCTAGTTTAATGAGCTGGTCCAGTATGCACACTTCAGGAAACCTTTGCCTGAAGCTGAGATTCTAGCAGCTAAGTTCCTGAGGGGACTTAGGGAGGATATTCAGGTGTTGGTGGCCGGCAGTGGGTCACGTGACATGGATACCTTGGTGAGACAAAGTCGCCAAGTGGAGGACATCCTGCGGAGACAGAGAGGCAGATATCATACTCCCTCAGTCAGACAGGAGGGAAGAAGGCCTAGTGGATCTGGCCCACTCGGAAAGGGGAAGGGCAAGGAGCTGAGAGTCTCTGTTCCCTCTGACAGATTTAAGAGGAGCTCAGCTCGGAGGAGACCAGCCCCTAAGTGTTCAGCCTGCGGGAAGGAGCATCTGGGAGCATGTTCCTCAGGCCAGATCATCTATTTTCGATGTGGCAAGTCAGGCCCCATATCCAGAGAGTGCCCTCAGACAGAGAGTCGGGCACAGGTTGCTCTAGTGGAGATGATGGCACCTACAGCAGGCCGAGTGTACACTGTAGACTCCAGAGAGGCAGCCAGAGCTCCAGACCTGATCAGAGGTACAGTTCTGATCGATGATTGTGATGTTAGAGTACTGTTTGATTCTGGAGCTACGCATTCCTTCATACAGGATGTGGTGGTTGATAGGCTTCGACTGCCTAAGCTTAGTTTTGCCCCTCCGATGGAGGTTATTACTGCATCTAGAGAGATGCCAGGTGAGCACGTGCTGCAAGGACGTGCAATTTTTGTATGAGGGCAGAGCCTATGTGATTGATCTGTTTTGTCTAGCAATGCCTACCCTTGAGATGATTTTGGGTATGGACTGGATGGCCAAGTATGGTGTGATGCTAGACTGTTGTCAGAAGAGGGTTGTTGTACCTTCTAATGGAACCAGTTCGAGTTCTGCCTCATTCTTATCAGTCTTGCAAGCTCGCAAGACAATTATGGAGGGAGCTCAGGGCTATATCTTCTTGGGTGTGACAGAAGATAAGCCAAGTATTGATCTGTCTCAGATTCCGGTGGTGAGTGAGTTCGTGGATGTGTTTCCTGAGGAGATCACTCAACTACCACCAGAGAAAGAAATAGAGTTCTCTATTGACTTGATTCCTGGTGTGGGACCGATTTCTGTGGCACCTTATCGTATGGCTCCTCTGGAGTTGAGGGAGCTGAAGGTGCAGTTGGAGGACCTGCTGTCCAAATAGTTCATTAGACTGAGTGTCTTGTCTTGGGGAGCACCGGTGATCTTTGTGAAGAAGAAGGACAGCAGCATGAGACTGTGTGTGGATTACAGGCAGTTGAACAAGGTTACTGTGAAGAATAAGTATCCTCTGCCTCGTATTGATGATCTGTTAGATCAACTGAGGGGAGCCAGAGTGTTCTCCAAGATAGACCTGAGATCCAGATATCATCAGATTCAGATCAAGCCTGCAGACATACCTAAGACAGCCTTCCAGTCTAGGTATGGTCACTTCGAGTATCAGGTCATTCCTTTTGGTCTGACGAATGCCCCAGCAGTGTTCATGGATTATATGAACAGGGTATTCAGACCTTTCTTGGATCAGTTTGTGGTGGTGTTCATCGATGACATTCTGATCTACTCCAAGATGGAGACAGAGCATGCCGAGCATCTCAGGAAAGTCCTTCAGATTTTGAGGGACAAGCAGTTGTATGGTAAGTTGGCCAAGTGTGAGTTTTGGCTGACAGAGGTGAAGTTCCTTGGTCATGTGATCTCAGCAGCTGGTGTATCAGTGGATCCCAGCAAGATAGAGGCAGTGATGTCCTGGGAGAGGCCCAAGGATGTGTCTGAGATCCGAAGCTTCCTGGGATTGGCCGGCTATTACAGGAGATTTATTCAGGGGTTTTCTCAGTTGGTGATACCTCTGACTCGACTCACTCGGAAGGGGGTTCCATTTGTTTGGACTCATGAGTGCAAGCAGTGCTTCCAGGAGCTGAAGGAGCGGTTGACCACAGCTCCAGTGTTGACTCTTCCAGATCCTGAAGTAACCTTTGAGGTATTCTGTGATGCGTCTAAGAGAGGGCTTGGATGTGTGTTGATGCAGGATAAGAAAGTGGTTGCTTATGCTTCCAGACAACTGAAACCTCATGAAGAGTCTTATCTTACTCATGACTTGGAGTTGGCAGCTGTGGTGTTTGCTCTGAAGATATGGAGGCACTATTTGTATGGTGCCAGGTTGATAGTGTTCAGTGACCACAAGAGTCTCAGATACCTCTTTGATCAAAAAGAGTTGAATATGAGACAGAGGCGTTGGATGGAGTTCCTGAAGGATTATGATTTTGAGTTGAGATACCATCCAGGCAAGGCCAATGTGGTTGTTGATGCTTTGAGCAGGAAGAATGTGACTGCTGCATGTTTGATGATCTCTGATTGTAGTTTGATTGAGCAATTCAGAGATATGCACCTGACGGTGATAGAAGGTGCACATGGTCTTGAGTTGAGTAGGACCAAGGTGGATAATGAGCCGATCAGGAGAATCTGAGAAGCTCAGCAGTAGGATGAGACAGTGAGAGCCATGATTGGCCAACAGGATGTTTCCTGGGAGGATAATGACTTGGTGATGTACCAAGATCGTATTGTGGTGCCTAAGGGCGAGTTGAGAGATGTCGTCTTATCTGAAGCACATAAGGGCCAATTCAGCATTCATCCGGGAGCTACCAAGATGTATCATGACCTGAAGAAGAATTTCTGGTGGCCAGGGATGAAGAGAGACATAGCCGAGTATGTGGCTAAGTGTCTAGTGTGTCAAAAGGTGAAGATTGAGCATCAGAGACCGTCTGGTCTACTTCAGCCTTTAGAGATCCCTGACTGGAAATGGGATAGCATATCCATGGATTTCGTGGTAGGGTTACCAAGGACTCAGAGCGGATGTGATTCCATCTGGGTGATAGTGGACAGACTGACCAAGTCTGCTCATTTCTTACCTGTGAGGTCTGACTACACTACAGAGAAGTTGGCCCAGTTATATGTGAAGGAGATTGTGAGGTTGCATGGTGTTCCTGAGAGCATTATCAGTGACAGAGATCCGAAGTTCACCTCGAGGTTTTGGGGTGCACTTCAAGATGCTTTTGGGACCCAGCTGAGACTCAGCACAGCTTACCATCCTCAGACAGATGGTCAGACGGAGAGGACCATCCAAACTTTGGAGGATATGCTGAGAGCTTGTGCCTTGGAGCAAGGTACTAGTTGGGACAGATATCTACCTCTGGTGGAGTTCTCATACAACAACAGTTTCCATACCAGCTTGGGTATGGCACCTTATGAGGCTTTGTATGGCCGAAGGTGCAGGACACCAGTGTGTTGGACAGAGGTAGGAGAGAAGCAGCTCCTTGGACCTGAGATGGTTCAAGAGACCTCTGAGCAAATCAAGATGATCCGAGACAAGTTGATGAAGGCTCAGAGTCGACAGAGGAGATATTATGATCAGAAGCACAGACCCTTGCGGTTTGAGGAGGGCGATCATGTGTTTCTAAGGCTATCTCCAGTTACGGGTGTAGGACGAGCCTTGGGGGTGAGGAAGCTGAGTCCTAGGTTCATTGGTCCATATCAAATCTTTCAGAAGGTTGGACCAGTGGCTTATAGGCTGGCTTTGCCTCCCCAGCTGTCAGGGCTACATGATGTGTTCCACGAGTCCTAATTGAGGAAATATGTGGCTGATCCCTCACACATGGTAGAGCCCAACACAGTTCAGATTAGGGAGAATCTGACGAGTCCTACACGACCCATGAGGATTCTAGACAGAATGGAGAAGCAGATCCGCAGCAAGACGATTCCCATCGCCAAGGTACAATGGGAAGGCAGAACACCTGAGGAAGCTACTTGGGAGCGAGAGCAGGAGCTGTTGCAGCTGTATCCCGAGTTGGCTAACATGTATGTTTCTGAATTTTGCAGACAAAATTCTTAAAAAGGAGGGGTGAATGTAAGGACCCTCAATGTGGCACGGGTGGCGCCAGATCCTACGCAGATAGCGCCAGGGATCTTTAGAAGAAAACCCTGTTAAGGGTGTGGCGCGGCGGCACTGATGGCGCCAGACCCACTGGAATTCCACGCCCAGAGCGCCAGAGCCACGCCAGGAGCGCCATGGTCTCTGGAATGTGGCGCCAAGGGCTCCAAGTTCACGCTGGGAGCGTGAGATGCTCTGAAAGTTCACGCTTGGGGCGTGAGAATTGGCGCGAGAGGCGCCATCTTTCCTAGCCATCGCGGTTAGCGCCAGCTGTGGCGCGAATGGCGCCACAAGGTCAAGGGAGGATGGCGCTGGTGGCGCCAGGGTGGCGCTGGGGGTGCCACAGGTTCTGGAAGTTGGCGCTGAGGGCACGGGGCTGGCGCTGGGGGCGCCAGAGGCACCGCCATTGTGGCGCGATCAGTGCTAGAGGTGGCGCGATCCGCACCAGACCTCGGCAGGGCCACTATTTAAGGGCCAAAATGCGAATTTTTGAGAGGAAAAGCTGTTCTTCCTCTTCCCCACGCCCAAACCTCCATTGATGCTTGTCCCAAGCTTCCTAGGACCTTATACCTTTGCCTAAACACCTCCCTATGACCTATAAACTTGAGAGAATCACCTAGAAAGCTTGAATCCTTCATCCTTTCTCTTAAAAACCCCTTGTGAGTGAGAATTCCTTTCTGAAGTAAAACCTCTGAAACTTGAGTTTGGCAAGGACCCAAGGCTTAGCACGGACAACAGAGCTAAGGAAAGCTGTCCTCCAGCCTTTCTGGTCGCCACTGAGGTAAGAAACTCAAGTTTCCTCGGTTATTTTAGGATTTGGGGGTTTTCTATGAATAGTGACCCATATGAGCTGGGACTAGAATTAGCCCAGGGTCCTGTAGAGAAACTTGCTTAGAATGGTTTAGTGATGAAGGATTAGCTTTCAGAATTTGAATTGGTTAACTTTGAATCTTGTCTCTGTGTATGCATATGTGCCTTGATTATGTTTGTATTGAGCCTGAGAGGCTAATTGAACGGTGCCTTGATTAAGGTTTAGACCGTTCCAGTGATAATTGAGTTATGAGGCTGATGAGAGCTTATGCTCAGATATGCATTCTGCATTGAGTCTGTGATGACTCTGATGCTTTGTATGCAGCCCTTATGGACCTTGAAGGGTTTGTGAGTAGCCTAGTAAGGGCTTGACTTGATTGAACCCTAGGATAGGGGAATTCTTATATGATATGTTTATGTACTTGGATGACTGTGGATTGGTTTTGATATGGATATATGCCTTGATTAGGGCTTGACATTGAGAGTGTCGGTGGCGGGAGCCATAGAGCAGGGAAAGAACTGCAGAGCGAGGCTTTGCCAGGTAAGTTCTGTGTCCCTGGGGATGATTTCCCGCTTGTTGTTCCACACCACACTCCGGGTGGAGTGGTGGTTATATTCATGATGCATGCATTTGGTTGTTGCATCCTCATAATGATATGTGTGTGCATCTGTGCTTGTTATGTGATATGATTGTGATAGATCTATTAGCCAATAGATAGATATGGACCTCCCTAGGAGATGATGGTTTCCTCCTAGTATGGTTGACTCATGGTTGAGGTAGCTCTCATGGAATTGGTTCCCACAGACCATGGGGATAGAAGTTGAGGTAGCTCCTACTATTCTTGGAGGTACCATATATGTGCATCCATGCGAAGGGTTAGAACCCAATGGGATGGCACAGGTGTGAGTTTCCGGTCTCACCCTGATTTAGGCATTGAGGTAGCTCTGCCATGTTTGGATATTTAATATATTGTTATGAGGGCCAGAGGGCCAGGCCAGTGGGCCATTTGTTTGTGATTGCCTGATGTGTGTTCCATGGAAAGTGGGCCAAGGTGGAGGAGATGTCTCCAAGGACCCTGAGCTTACTGAGATGTGTATCTCACCCCGTTTGGGGATTTATCTTTACAAGTGACTCTTCTGGAAGAGGAGAGTAGTCTCAGGGCAGGAGGCCCTAGTGGAGACATGTCTGCTTGGCCAGTGGCAGCAGAGGGAGCTTGAAGGCTCAGTTTTGTTTTGATTCTGTTTTATACCCTTGATAAGGGCTGGTGTGTGTACACCTGAGTTATGTAAGTTCTGTATACCCTCGGTGAGGGCATATATTCTTTTGTATCACCACAGTGTGGTGTGAGACTGTTGTATATATGTATGTACAGAACTGATGTTGTTATGATATATGATGTTCCTCCTGAGTATACTTGTAATGTTTCTGATTATCTGCCTATATGTGTACTTGACAAGAAATTGGATCAGCAGGGGTGTGAGAAATTTGTCTTGTGTGTATGTTTTATGCGATGTGCTTTTATTCCATACATAATGAATCAAGAAAAGTGATTCTTTGCTTTCGCTGAGTTTTATATTCCATTTTTAAGCGCTAATCTGATATGATTAATGATAACGCACCGGAGGCCTACGGGGTGTTACATTCGCCGTCAAGGATGACATAGCAACTAGCCTTCCATTTTAGGCGTCGAGCATTATTTTCATTTGGTGATAACACCTCCTGAATTATGAAATTCTTGTAGGGGGTCATCTAGTCTGGTTCCTCCTCTTATCCTGCCATGACTTCCTTGGTGTCTATGGTTGGAGATTGGAGTGTCTCCTGGTGATGGTCTTGAGGTGTCTAATCATCTTAGTGCTTGCCAACTTAGAAAGCAAGTCTACCCTAGTGTTGCTTTCTTGTGTATGTGGTATATCTTGAAACAATTGAAATCATCAACGAGGGTCTTTATGGCATGATATTATCTGAGCAGCATTGCCTCCCTGGCTTGATATTTGTTTGCAACTTATCCTTGGACAAGTAGTGAGTCACTGTAGCACCTGAGTTTCCTTGTTCCAACTTCTTTTGCCAACTTTAGGCCTGCTATGAATGCTTCATCTTCGGCCTGGTTGTTTGATGCCCTAATATTAAATTTGAAGGCCTACTCCAAAGTAACATTGTTAGGGCCTTCAAGGATGATGCTTTCCCCACTTTCCTGCATGTTGGACGCACCGTCCACATAAAGATTCCACCAGTCTGGGGTGGCTTGGACATTGCTAGCAAACTCTTCTAGAAAGTCTGCCATGAACTAGGTTTTCATAGGGCTGCGAGGCTCATATTGGAGGTCAAATTTTGACAGCCCGACGGACCATGCTACCATTCTTTCTGCCAGCTCCGACTTTCTCAACACTTTCCTAATGGGGGTGGTCCGTCTTGACAATGATTTGGTGACTCTGAAAGTATGGCCCGAGGCATCGAGCAAAGGTTATGAGTGCCAGTGCTACCTTCTCAATCATCTGGTATCGCTTCTCAGCATCATGAAAGGACACAACTAATAAAATAGATGGGTATTTGGTGCTTTCTATCTTCTAGGACGAAGGCAGAGCTTATGGCCTCCTTAACTACTGAAAGATAAAGGAGCAGGGGTGCTCCTGGCTTTGGTCTAGTAAGGATTGGTGGTGATAGTTTTCTTAAATGTTAAGAAAGCTTGCTCATACGCATCGTCCCATAGGAATGGTTCAATTTTCCTTGGCAGCCTATAGAATGGCCTTGCCTTCTCTGCTAGCTATGGGAGGAACCTAGACAAAGACGTCAGTTTACCATTTAGTTTTGAACTTCTCTGACGTTGGTAGGACTATGCATTTCTAGTATCTTCATACACTTGTCAAGGTTGGCTTCGATTCCTCTGTGGGTGATGATGAAGCCCAAGAATTTTCAGCCACCAACCCCAAAGATGCATATCTCAGGATTGGGGTGCATGTCATACTTCCAGATCTCTCCAAACACTTTTTCCAAATTTGCTACATGTTGGGCCACGATGTAAGACTTGACGACCATTTCATCCACATAGACTTTGACATTTCAACCTATCTGTCATTTAAAGACCCTGTCCATGAGACTTTGGTATGTAGCCCCTACGTTCTTGAGCCCAAAAGACATGACTCTGTAACATAAATTGGCATCTTCAGTTATGAAGGCAATTTTTTCTTCGTCTGAAGGGTGTACCCTGATTTGGTTGTACCTTGAATAATCCTCTAAGAAGCTCAATAATTAGAAGTCAAACGTACTATCCACAAGACTTTCGATGCTAGACAAAGGATATGCATCCTTGGGGCATGCCTTGTTGAGGTCAATGTAGTCAGTACACATACGCCGTTTCCCATTGGCCTTCTTTACCATGACAATGTTCGCTAGCCAGGTCGAGTATCTGACCTCTCTAATAAACTAAGCCTTGAGTAACTTGTCAATATATCTTCTCTTACCGTCTTTTGTCATTTTTCTCCCATCTTTCTCTTCTTCTATGAGATTGGTTTGGCCTGAGGACAGATGGTCAATTATTGGCATATGATGCTAGGATGGATACCTGACATATCAAATGGTTTCCATGTGAATAAATCAGCATTCGTTTGCAGGACTTCAACTATATGTTTGTATTCGTGATTGGTGAGGTCCCTGCTGAGTTAAGTGCATTGTCAAGGTTTGAATTGAAGTTGCAGCTTGACAAGCTTTTCCATTGGTTTTGGACCTTTGTCGATAGTGTCATCGCGAGGGTCTACGTTGAATACGTCATCTTGATTTCCCCTAGTTGTTTCATAAATGGTCAGGGTCTTTATTGGAGTTTCTTCATCCACGCTCATGACTACACTGTTGCTTCCCCCAGAGGTGGGATGAGGCTTTCCCGACTCTCTGATGGAAGGATAATGAGTCATCTTTAATCTTTCAGCTAGCACTATCAGACTTGCTCCTGGTCTCCCTTGACAGTTACGATTTCTCCAGTCAAGGTCGAACTTCATCTTGAGGTGTGGTGTAGAGACAATGGCTTCGAGATCATTTAATGTTTTTCTGCCAATCAAAGCAAAATAAGATGTATCTACATCAACAATTAAGTACCATACAGTAAAACTCCATGAGAGCTTGCCTTGACCAAAGGTGGTCATTAGGTCTACATAACCTCTGGTTTCCACTCTGTCTCCAGCAAAAACAAGGAGTGGTCCATAGTGTGGTTGAATTGTATCACATGAGACTGTTGTCTTCCAATAAAGTATTTTTGTGGAACTCTGTTTGTCAATAAAGATCCTAGACACCATGAAATTGATGATTATAATGGAGACGACCATGGGGTCATCTTGGTTGATGGGATTGATGCCTTTGAAATCTCTGTTAGTGAATGTTATGGGAGGAAGGCTTCTCGGTGATTTTATGTCGATGCAGTTGATGTCAATATCTATGATAATGTGGAGATGACGCTTTCGGGTCTAGCTAGATGGCCCTCCCTAAGAAAATCCACCTGTAATGGTGTTGATTACACGTCTAATCTGCTAGGCATGTTCATCTTCTTGCTCTTGTTGAGGTTGACATTCACGTCTTTGAGGGTGACGCCCCTGTCTCCCTCTCTTCTCTATTCGGTCCCTCATTTTATCGGCATCTCAACTCTTGTGATGGTCGTTCTAGTGTCCCCTGGACCCGCCTCCAATTCGGTTGTCATCAATCTTTTTTACAAACTGGGATAGGTATCCGGTCTTTGTGAGTTCCCCTATCTTGTCTTTAAGGGCCCAACCGTCTTCAGTATTGTGGCCATGATTGGGATGGTATCTGCTGTAACGCCCCCAATTTCTAATCAGGGACATTACCGTAACACCCCGTGTGCACCCGATGTGTTACCCTTAAACGTATCATAAGAGCGTTATCAGCGTTAACTGAACGCAGTGCGGAAGCTATAGAATCGTTTTTCTCGATATCAATATGCATGAAATATAAAACACAGACATAAAACATCAACATAAGCCACTACTGAT